>CM031236.1:562337413-562637413 GCA_018340775.1 Taxus wallichiana var. yunnanensis | reverse complement strand
TTATTTTAATACGGTTGTAAATATGCTAGCTTCGATTACAATAGAATTTGATGAGAATTTAGGGCTTTATTAATTATGTGCTCTTTACGAGAGTTGGAATATCACTGGTAATGGCGGTAAAAAAATCGGTTCAATTAAGCTAACTCAAAGTTTAAGTTTGAGGATGTTGTAGGGGTGATTCTAAGCTGAGGAAATGTGAAGAAAAATTTCTAGGGAATCTTCTACTTCATGGAATGATTTGACAGTGGAAACTAGAGGGAGATAGAAGAATAGAGGAAGCCATGGAAAATCAAAGGATTAGGCAAGGTCAAAATCCAAAAGCAAGATAGTATGCTGGCACTATGGAAAGTCTGGGCATGAAAAGAAGGACTATTGGTAGCTTCGGGACAAGAAGAAACAATAGGAAGAAAATAAGGAGGCAAATGTGGCAATGGGTAATATATGTCAAGATGCTTTGATTCTTTCTTTACACAATATTACTTTGAATCTTGGGTTTTAGATTGGGGGCTTCTTTCCATGCTACTCCACATAGGAATTATTTTGTTGATTATGTTCAAGGAGATTTTGGGCATGTTTTTCTTGGTGATGATGAGCCTTACAGCATAGTTGGAAAAGGTTTTGTTTGAGGTTAAGATGTAGAATGGGAATACTTGGTTATTAAAGGATGTCAGACATGTGCCTACATTAAGACAAAATTTTATATCCGCGGGCGTAGTTGGGAAGTGATGGTTGTATTGTGATATTTACAGTGGACTCTTGGAAGGTTACCAAGGCTTCTCTTGTGGTGGCAAGAGGTAAGAAGGTTGGAACCTTATATTTAACCACTTATAGCACTAATGTTTGTAATCTTGTGGCTTGTAGAGTAGATACACCATTGTGGCACTATAAGCTTGGTCATATGAGCCATAAGGGCATGGAGATCATTAAGAAGGATTTTTTGAATATACAGAAACAAGTTTGGAGTTTTGTGAGGACTGCATATATGGGAAATAGAAGCGAGTAAGGTTTCTCAAGGTTGAACCTACAAAGAAAGAGAGTAAGTTAGATCTAGTGCATTATGATGTATGGGGTTGGCTCAGGTATCATCTCTTGGGGGTTCAAGTTATTATGTTACTTTTATTGATGATGCAACAAGGAAAGTTTTGGTTTATTGTATTAGAAACAAATATGATGTATTTGACACTTTTGTTAAATGGAAATCCTTGGTAGAGAATGAAACAAGTCTTAAGCTAAAATGTCTTAGGTCAGATAATGGAGGGGAGTATTACAACAATGAATTTGATGATTATTGTTCTAAGAATGGAATCCACAGGAAAAATATGGTTCTAGGAACTCCACAGTAGAATGGGGTGTCAGAAAGGATGAACATAACAATAATGGAACGTGTTAGGAGCATGAGGTTACATGCAGGACTACCTCTTTCTTTTTGGGCAGAAGCGGTGAGCACAGTATGTGTACTTGATAAATGAGAGGATCCTCAAGTGCCTTGGATGGAGGCATACGAGGAGGCTTGGTATGGTAAGAAAGTTGATTATTCATTTCTTAGAGTCTTTGGATGTGAGGTATTTTTCCATATAGACAAGGATGATAGGACAAAACTAGAGGCTAAATCAGAAAAATGTACTTTCATTAGTTATAGTGGTGATGACTTTGGATATAAATGTTGGAGTATTAAGGACAAGAAAATCATTCAATCTAGGGATGTGGTCTTTAATGAGAAAGTCATGTATAAGCGGTAATTGCAGGAAAATAGGAAGAATACAAGAAATAATATGCAGTGGATAGAGGATCTTCGGGATGGGAAAGTTGACACATGAATTAGTTCAAGAACCTCCTCAGTAGGAACCCCAAAATCCTATATTGAGGAGGTATTCTAGGGTAAGAAGAGAACCTGAACGTTTTTCTCCTTCACTTTTTTATTTATTACTCACCGATAGTGGAGAGCCAAAAATATTTGATAAAGCAATGCGAGGTAGATGCGAGAAGAAGTGGGAGCAAGCCATGGATGAGGAGCATCGAGGCTCTCATGGAGAACCAGACATGGGATTTGGTGAAGCTACGAAGGCAAAAGAGAATTATAAAACAAGTGGGTGTTTAGATTCAAAGAGAGGAAGAAGGAGGAAAGAAACGATCAAGGACCAATTGGTGGTCAAGGGTTTGCGTAGAAAAAGGTATAGATTTTGATGAGATTTTTCTCCTGTAGTAAAAATGACTTCTATTAGAACTGTTCTAGGAATAGTTGCGGCGAGAAGACTTGCACTTAGAAGCTTGATGTAAAGACTACATTTCTCCATGGTGATTTGGAGGAGGATCTATAGATGTAATAGCCGAGAGAGGGCTATGAGGTCAAAGGTAAAGAGGATATGGTGTGCAAAATAAAGAAGAGCTTGTATGGCTTGAAACAAGCTCCACGTCAATGGTATAAGAAATTTGATAGCTTCATGATGGAGAAAGGTTATATTAGATGCCATTCTGACCATTGCGTGTATACAAAGAAATTTGAGGATGAAGTTATATTATCCTATGTTTTTATGTGGATGATATGTTGGTTGCAGGTAAAAACATGCAGGAAATAAAAGTACTCAAGAAGTAGCTAAGTGAATCCTTTTCCATGAAGGATTTTGGGGCAGCCAAAAATATCTTTGGTATGAGGATATCTCGGGATAAGAAGGCTGAAGCTGAATTTATCTCAAGAAGAGTACATTAAGAAGGTATTGGAGAGGTTTAATATGCAGGATGTTAAACTAGTTGGGAATCCTTTGGCGAGGCCATTTCATGTTATCAAAGGAGAAGTGTCCCAAGACGGAGAGACGAAGAGAAACCAGATGTCCAAAGTACCTTACTCATCGGCGGTTGGTAGTTTGATGTATGCCATGGTGTGCACTAGAACGATATATTGGCCATGCAGTAGGAGCGGTGAGTAGATTTATGAGTGTTCCATGTAGAGATCAATGGCGAGGCAGTAGTAAAGTGGATCCTTTGGTATTTGAGAGGAACCATGGGAAAAATTTTGTGCTACAGTGGATCGAGACACCACTTTGTGTGGTTATGTAGATTCAAATATGCATTTGGAGATGTAGATAACAAGAGGATCACGACATGTTATGTTTACACTATAGGTGGGACAACAAGTGAGCTGGATTTCACGACTACGAGAAGTTGGTAGCTTTCTCAACCATAAAGGATGAGTATGTTGTTGCCATAGAGGAAAGTAAAGAAATATTTGGTTACAAATTGCTTGATGAGTTCGGGCATAAGGAGGAAGGAAACTTCATAGTTATAGTCAGTGTTATACACCTAGCTAAGAACTTTGCTTTCCACTTTAGGATGAAGCATATAAAGTTAAGGTACCATTTCATTAGGACAAATTTGGAGGTAGAGAAGTTGAAGTTGGAGAAGATTCATACCATTCAGAATCCTATAGACATGATGACCAAGGTGGTCACAAGGGAAAAACTAAAGTTGTGTTTAGCTTTGGTTGGTCTTCACGGAAACTAGTGAAGGGTTGAGAAGTTTGCTCGGAGGAAAACTAGTCTCAAGTGCGAGATTGTAAGGTTGTGGAGCCTATTTTCATGTGAGAAAGTGTTGAAACTGTACACTAAGATTTCTATACACTTTCCATAGTTTTCTAACTGGGGTTTAGGCCCGAGCCGGGGTGACATCCCCGATAGCGGGGGTTTGGGTGCGCATGACCCACAATAAATTTTTGGACTTAAAACGTGCCCAATATACTAGGAAACGTGCTTTTCTCATATTGGTGGGGATTTTGACCCATAGGTTTATGGGATGGTTTTGTCCCATGGTTTTGATACCCATAGTTTTGTGAAACCACTTAAGTAGTTGCCTACTTATGTGATTTTGTGCATATTGTAGGGTTAATGTAACATGGCAGATGTGTTTTGAATTCAAGTGTGAATTACAGTAGAGTTTGTTGACAATAGCTCCAAATAGATCCGGGTATTATATTGAGAGAGAGCGGTGGCTTGTAATAAAATGCGAGAAAATTATTCTTTGTGGACGTAGCCTAAATTGGGTGAGCCACGTTAAATATTGTCTCTTTGTGTTGTGTTATTTTATTATGTACTTTTATTTGAGATCTGTAATATTTTCTGCATATTAGTTTCTCTTATTTGCGATTACGTGAGGTTTTTTCCACATATTTTGTCCCTTTTCTCCTAACACAAGCTATGTGGTGTAATAGGAAACATTCATCCCTCTTCCACATATGTTTCCAAAAATCAACCTCAAAGGTAGGATGGGTTGGATAAAAAGAAAGGAAGAACCAACAAATAAAGTTCAAAACCATTCTTTCTCTTCACATTATACTATGGAAAACAAAACTAGAGTATGTTGCTTTTATCCATATTTTGTCCTTGGGTCAAATATTGGATCGCAAGTAATCTAGATCTTGCAAATTGGTCACGAAGGACTCAACCTTGGGTGGCGAGAGCAAGAGAGACTAAGGGACCTTATGCGAAAAATGAATCTATCGAGGCCATTTCCATGTCTTAAATCCATTCTCCAAGTTTCAGGTAGACTCAACTATGAGATAACAGGGTTAGACAAGAAGGGCAATGCCGTAGAGGAATAAGAAACAAGAAGGGAAGAAACGGCGAAGATCCAAAGTCCTCGGGCTAGAAATAGTTAAGGAAAAATCCCAAAAAATCGACTAAGTATAAAGGAGGCAGCGAGAAGAGACCACGTGTCCTAACGGCTCTTCTCAAAAGGTGAATCAAAAGGGAGCCCAAACTTGTGCCAAGATTCCACGTGTCTAGAGTGCAGAAAGGTGCGGGCCATTGAAAGTGTGCTAGGTGTCGACTCAACACAAATTTGGAAAGGAATCCCAAGGCGAAGACTCAAACTTGCGCCAACCCTCCATGTAGCAAATGGTCAAACAAAGTCAAAAGGCGGGCTTTGAAATTGGCTAAGTATAGATGTATTAGTGGAGAATGCCAAGTGTCAGTGTGGCGCATCTCCAAGAGTTGGTCTCAAGGTGGAAACCCAAATGAGCACGAGCTCTCCATGTAGCCCAGTCTAAAAGGCAAGAGAGGACTGTTGAAAAGTACATAGATTAGCAGAGGCCGACAAGTGTCAACTCGACGCTCCTCAAAGGAAAATTTGGGCTGGATTATCAAGTGAGTGCGATGCCTCACGTGTTATTCCATAGGGACAAATTTGGTTGAATAGTCAATGCATGAGCTTAGTTGGCGGATGCTACCAACCTATCTTAATGGTGTTGATTCAAGGTTTGAATAGAGAAAAGGTTTCCAAACAAGTGCCAAAGCGCCACGTGTCCTAGCGGGAAAGCGGGATGTTGAGGGAAAAGTTGGTTCTTTTCCCTTGTTATCTCAAAAGGGGGTAAAAGTTGTGAAATGGCACTGCAACTCCGCCCGGGGAAAAAATTAGCATTTGGGACCGAGTCAAAGCCAAAGTGGGGAGTCAAATGAAAAGGTTAAAATTTTCCTTTTTTAAAATGCACAAAGATAAAGATGGAAGCACATCCCAGACCAACCAAAGGGTGCCATGTGTCAAGGCGAGTTTCAAGGCTATGGGAGTATTTTGAGTTTTCTGTTTTTAACGCAAAAAGAGCAAAAAGATAGATTGCGGACCCGTAGACCGATTTTTGCTCTAATCCTGTTGCCACGTGTTCCATATAAAAAATGGCACCCATATTTCAAATTGTTTTCCCACCCATTTGTATGGACTCGATACAAACTTCAAAGGGGCATATCTTTTGAATCGGGTCTTGAAATATTGCGAATCGACACCATTGGAAAGATCTTGGCCTTGCCCATGCCATGGAGGCCTAAAACTTTAATTTTGAGGAGGGTAGGTGAAGAAAATGGAGGAAACGTCTTTATAATTTAAATACGGGAACTTCTTGCCTCAACAACCGATTAGATCTGATCTGTTTTTGTATTTATTATTCCTTCTTGATGCCAAACCAAGGATTGATGCAATAAAGACAGATTTGGGGGCAAATTTTATGAGAGGTATTAGCGGTGGTGGTTGAGCTTCGACCTGCTTTTCCCAATTCTTTCTCTCTCCTTCTTCTCTCGATTGAATCTATAAATACTGGGGTGGGATTCATTGTAAAGGGTTGGACATTCTTTGTTTTGCGGGCTTCCTTCTCCTTGAGCAAAGGGATTTGTGGGGTTCAAGCCTTCCATTAAAATTGTGATACATTTTTTCCTTTTGGCTATTTTGTAATGAATTGTACCAATCCATAGAGAAATAAAACATGTGTGTGATTGATCTTAGATCCTTTCTTGTCTCTTTTACTTTCATTTGGTCTCCCATTACAAATCTAGATATTTGTACTTGTTATTGTATGCATTTTTTGGTTTTTTCCTATTGGAAAAATAAGTGTTCATCATTCCTTTGGTGCATCACACTGGTATTTTAGTTATTTCTTATCCGTTATACTATTTTACCCCTATCTCCTTGGAAAGTTTTATACTAGGTATAGAGATATACCTTCTACAAATCCTCACGTATGCACCTAAATAAAGGAATAAGGAACCAACCTTCAACTGGAGAACTTTTCCATTTTGCAAGTTCCTACACCTTGGGTAAAGTTCAATGTTATGCAATCACACCAAATGATTCTACCTTAGAAAATTATACTTGTATAACTCATTTGGGGGCGTTGTGATTTCACATTGATAGTTTTGGCATGTCAGGTGGGACTAAGAAGTCTCCATCTTACTACTACAGTAGGAATTTATGTACACTTGCTATGATTTTGGCTTTTAAGAAACCTTAAAATGATACATCTGGCGACTCCAAAAGAAACAAATATCTTGGTTTCAATGTCCAAGAAAGTTCATGAAAAGAATACAAACATAGTCAAGAGCGAGAGAAGAGGGACTATTTGTATATCTAGACTTATCCGAGGGCGAGGGAGAAGAAGAAGAAGAGCCCGAGAAGTCTCTATCTCCACCAATAAGAGTTTTATCAACACCTCCTCTGGTAGACCATTCCTTCAATCAAGAGGGTGCTCAGGTGATCGAGAATAGCTTAGCCAAATCCTTATGTTAACTTCAGCGGTAGTCCACTTTTCTTGAATGCACAAAATCTAATTCCTATTGTAACATTAAAAGAGTATCCCATATTTCACTTGGGGAAAATCAAACTTCTCTAGGTGATCATGTCAAATATATTGCAAATGTCTGTACAATCCATGAGATTCATGAGATGGACATTCTAGTCATGTTTCTCACCTCTTCATTCAAAGGGAAGCTTTGCGATGGTTCAGGAGTCTTGAGGTAGGCTTTATCTAGAATTGGAATCAGCTATGCACAGCTCTTCACAACCAGTTTGGAGAGAAAGGTGATAACCTATCTTTGTTGGAACAACTAACAACGATCAAGAGAGCTCCAAATGAGCAAGCGATAGACTTCAACCTCGATTCGGTGGACTGGGATAGAATTCTTATAGTAGTAAAGCCCACTAATGAAGGTGCCTTCTTATACTTTCTTAGGGCTTTACATTCGATATTTCTATGATGATTCGAGTCAATGGGGCACACTACATTACAGTAGTGTATAGCCTTTCCATAGGGGCTGAGAACCATTTGATTTAAATTTGGTAAAATAGCTCCTAGGCCATCCATGCCTCTATACCTTGAGTGAGGAAGCCCGGATGCTAGCCAAACACCTACGGTAGCTCATATACCTACCCCTAGAAGTCAAAGATCATTTGAATCCTCCACCTCATTATCTAACACCTCTAAAGAACTCCAGGAGGTCATGAAACAACTCCGAACACAGGAAATGAGTTAGTGACCCTCAAAAGGAAACAAGCTCGAGTTCAGGCCGTACAAAGCCTCAAGGTCAGTATTAGGCTAGACCCTAGTACTAACAAAATAGGTCACCATCTCGGAGATCAAATCGAGCGAGAGATAAGGAAAACCCCAAAGGCTGCTAGACCTTTCAAGTCATATGATCTAAAACAAAACAACATCAAGGGCATTGGTTCTTGCACAAAACAATATGGCACAAGAATATGATTGGTGTTTTCCATGCAATCAAGCACATAACCAATCAATGTGCTTTAATGGTGCTCTAAATTAGGCCTTGATGGTGCAAACCACTATGGTTCCACAAGAACCTAGCATAGAGGGAGATCAGTAGCAAGAAGCTCAATAAGGTGGACCTCCGGGAGAGACTATGCTTGTCAATTGGCAGGTTGAAGACATTTGTGGAGTGAAGTAGTTCCCTTCTCAAGGTGTGGCTGCAATACTGGTCCAAAAAGAGGAATATTGGAGAGGGCCAACCATTGAACTCATGTGACCCTCAATCTTCCATCACTCCATAAGGTCACAGTGATCCAAGTACTACCCCAACATGTAGAACCAACCCAAGCCACCTACCCAACCCTACCAGTCAGGCACCCGTTGTAACAACCTATTTGAAAAGAAAGGAGCATGTCTGGGAAGGGAAAAAAAGGATAGCTCATTCAATATTATTGAGCAAATGAAGAGGAAAAGTGAAAATTTCACTATTGGAGTCACTTTGGCCATTCCGGGGGCATAGGGATATATTGTAGGCGCCACGCAAAATTGGTCAAGTTCGAATCAACCCCCAACCAAGCAAGAGAGAGTGCTTGCCAATGCGCAGTTCATCACTGGGAGGAACCATGGAGAACAACAAGGTGAAAACCTAAGACCTCCTCCATTCTATGTCTCATTGATTATTGGATGCAAATTGGTGCACAATTATATGATTGATTATGGGGCTAGTAGTTCTATGATGCCCAAGAAAATAGGCTGATCAATTTGGGTCTTCAATATGAAGTCATCTCTAGAGGGTAGTGCAATTAGATGAGACAACGGTGACAAATGTTGGAATCATCAAGGATTTGAGCCTCACTTTTCATGCTGCCCTAATGTGACTATTTTGAAAAACATGTCAATCATAGATTTTCCACCACATTTTGTTTTGTACTTGTCCAGGGGACTTAACTACCAAAATTGGAGGCTACTGTCTGGCTGATTGGTCACATACGCTCTTTAGAAAAGGTATGGGGCAAGGCCACAATCAGATCGAACCCATTGTAGAGTATCATATTGAATCTTATGTTCCTATCCCAATCAATGCCAACTGATCATCTTTTGATCAAGAAGACCTCCTAAGCACTTGTGGAAGCGAGATACAAGGTGGGATGTATCCCGAGACTTGACTCTCGATGATTGGGCCAAAAATAGTCATGATTTTGACCCCTATAAGGAGATGGAATAATTTGAGCTAGGTGTCTACATTTACCTACATGAAGAGAATAATCCTCTTCCTAACCTAATTAAGCTTGAGAACACAAGGATGAAAATGAGGTATGACAATTGTTCTTTTATGGCTCGAGGAGTAGACATGGAGTTGGAGGAGGAGCTATGATTGTGTCCCCTAAAGGTATGAAATTTTATTCAGCCTTCAAATTCTAGTTTACTCGCTCAAATAATACAAGCTGAATATGAGGCTTTGGTCCAAGGAAGGTAGGAATCAAGAACTTGCAAGTGTTTGGTGGCAGTGAATTGGTTGCTAATCAAGTGAGAGGACTTAATGCTATCAAAAATGACCTGCTCAAAAACTACAAGAGTAGGGTATGGGATCTCATGGAGGATTTTGAGGCCTTCAGCATTGTGTCCATACCCAGGAAGGAGAATGAAGCAGTGATAGACTTGTAGAAGTGGGAGAAACATTTGATGTGGTTGAAGACATCAAGAGGGATAGAGAACAACCACATATCCATGTGGTTGTGAGGCCGATAGTGCCGAGATAACAACACATGCTGGAAAGTGTTTGAAAATTATCAGGTAGATCATTAACGTTTTGTAAGAAGAAGCCGAATTCTCAGCTAGAAACCAAAGAATACTAGAGCAAAAATATAGGAATCGAGATAGTATAGCTTTATACGAACAAACTTCCCAAAGGCTTAGTGAAACTCGAATCATTTTCAATCCCAATGATTAGTTCAAAAGGAGAAGGCTAACATACATATCAAAGGATAAGATTCGAGTCAATCCCGGTTGAGAAGACAAAACACTTCAAATTGGAAAAGTGGCCACTAAGCAAGAAAGGTATGAATTCATATAACTTTGCAAAGAATTTCCAGCTATGTTTGCTTGGAGTTATGAAGACCTAAGAGGATTCAATCCAAAGCTAGAACAACATACAATCGAACTAGATCTAGCTACTCGGCCCATTAGGCGTAAGTAGAGACTAGTCAACCCAGATATTGAGCCTACGATGAAGAAAGAGATGAACAAGATGATAGAGGCGAGTATCATATTTACAATAAAATTCTCAAGTTGGGTTGCAAATATGGTCCCGATCGAGAAAGAAAAATGGAGAAATTAGGTTATGTGTTGACTTGAGAGATTTTAACGGAGCCTCCTCAAAGATCACTACCCACTCCCTTCAATGAATTAGATCTTGCAAGTAGTGTTTGGGTCGAAAATTTCTCCCACCTAGATGGCTACTCAAGATACAACAAGATAATGGTGAAAGAAGATTATCAATTCAAAAATATTTCGCCACCAAATGGGTCACTTATGCCTACAAGAAAATGCCATTTGGATTATCCAATGCCTAGCCACTCTTCAAAAGGAAATGGATCCATATGGCATTCAAAGGACTGATCAACAAAATAGTACTAATCTATTTGGATCACATTACGAGTGTTTTGCAAAAATGCAGAGACCATCTTTTCCATCTAAGGAAAGTGTTCCAAAGGTGCAGAAGTTTTGGGGTGTCATTGAACCCCAAGAAATGTATATTCTTGGCCCATGAAGGCAAGTTTCTAGGCCATATTGTATCAAATAAAGGATTGGCAATTGACCTAGAGAGAGTTCAAGTAATAAGAGCATTTCCATTACTAAGTCATAAGAAGGCTCTTCAAAGCTTCCTAGAAAAAATCAACTTTGTCAGAGGTTTGTTCCAAACTTTGCTACCCTTGTTAAACCAATAATGTTGATGCTCAAGAAGATCTTAGCATTTAGGTGGACAAATGAAGGAAAGAAAGTTTTGAGGCTATCAAAGAAGCCATATTACAAGCCCCGACTCTTGTGAATCCATATGTTTTCAAATACTTCATATTGTATGCCTTTAGTGGCGGTGACACGATTTCCGCAATCTTAGTACGGTAGAAAAGAGAAGGTACAAAACAACCAATTTCTTTCTTTAGCCAGAGTGCGGAAGATTATGAGGTGAGGTACTCCTTCATTGAAAAATAGGTGTTGGAAGTGATCGGGGATTGAAGAAGTTCAACCATTTGGTTTCAAACAACAAAATCCAACTATTTGTCTCCCATGCGGGAGTTAAATAATTCCTTCTCACCAAGGACCTTAATGAAAAATGTGTAGGATGGATCACTCATGTCATGGAATATGAAATTAAGATCAAGGTCACTAAGCTGGTCTATGGGAAGGGGTTATGTGAACAACTAGCCTTAGGTCAACAAGATGAGACAAACGAGAAAAAGGAGGTTGTTTTTGTTCTACAAGATGATCGAAGAAGGAGAGATGATGTACCTACTCCTTGTTGGACCTAAGACATGGTGAAATTCCTTCAAATAGTCCTGTGTCTATCGTCACCAATCTAGCACTATGATAATTCTTCACCGGGAACTCCTTGTGCTATGATTATTTACTAATGCACAACCTTTAGTTTGGTGGATGGAATCTAGAAACACAACAACAACATAACACCACGAATACCATAGACTATGATAAGAAAGAATGATGATAAATCTGAAATATAAGTGTAAATTATAATATCAACATGAAATTGTTATAATCTCACCCATGAGGTACTTCAAGTGTTCTGACTTCACTTGCCTTCCAACAATAAATATGGGAGAAACTTCACAATTACACCTCTTAATGGCTTCTTTAACACACCTTCAAAATAATGGCTTCCTTTTCACACTTACTCATATAATATTTCTCACTACTTCCTTCTATGAAAATGAGGGGGTGGCCTCTTTATTTATAGGAATTGAGGCTTATCCACCCTATCTCTAAGATAGGATAGGAAATCTCTTACGGCCAATCATATTCCATGCCTAAACTCTTGCCTTTACATGTAAGCTTATCTTGTAAGATAAGATAAACCTTATCATCTCACATGGGTTCCACCTTTTTAGACTTTTCTATAAATAAAATACACAAAATATTTATGACATCACTCCTTGTCCTTATTAAAAATATAATATTTCTAATTCCTAATCATGTAGACCCTACTTCTCTACTTATCCCAACTTTGACATTTTAACATTACCGGACCACTTACGACAAATATTTACTTTTTACAACATTCCTATTGTACTTTGACTATTACCGTACTCTACATTATTGGTGGCACCGTATTGATGGCGCCATTATCTTCTATTGGATGCCACTACTAATTATACTTAACAACATCCTATTCCTAATACATACATTAATAAAATAGAAATTACGGAGGAAAATTTTAATGTCGACATTTTCCCCCTTCCTAACTTCTACTCCATCCTTGGAGTAGACTCTTATGGACATTCTGAAGTTGGTGCCTAGAAAATATTTAACTTGTCATGGTTGGTCCATTTTTAATAGGAGTACCATCCAATTCCTCCAAATCGATATGTACCATTTTCATGCACAAGCTGTTGCTATTTTGTAGGGCCCCATCCATTTGGGAAGAAATTTTCTTTGCCTTCTTTTTTGTATCTAGAATCATATACTAGAACCAAGTCATTCACATGAAATGGAGACCAACGCAGAACTTTGATCAAAGTATTCCTTCTACTTCATTTTATTCTTATAGCTTGTATCCTTTTCTATTTCCCTCATTTACTCTAGCAAATGAAGATGTACCAACCTTTCTTTACTAAATCACTTTCATCCATCCTTTCATTTTCATAACTCTCATAAGTGGGAATATCAAAATCAATAGGAAGAAGCTGGATCGTGCCATAAGCCAACTAAAATGGGAGTATCCTGTTGCTAACTTTGATGTTGCCCTATATGCCCACAATTCTGCATGAATCCCTTTATCCCACTTATGTAGCTATGCAAGGCTTTATCTTTTGCTAGAATTTGACACAACACAAAAAATTTCCATTCCACTGTCCATTTGTGCTTGGCTTGTATGTTGTTGCCTTCTGTGTTAATAGAAAACTTATTGACTAGGGCTTCTACCACCTCATTAATGAAGTGGCTTCCTTGATCTATTATAATTTCTAATGGAAACTCAAATCTAGTGACAATGCATTCATATATGAACCTTGCCACTTCATCCATGGAAGAAATTTGTTTTCAATGGCCTAGCTTCAACCCACTTGGTTAAATAATATGTGGCAACTACAATATACTTATTTTGGCGTGGGGTAGTTGGAAGTGGACCTACAATGTCTATTCCCCACTTTTCAAAGGGACCACGTGGAATAATAGGGCATAATGGAGCTGACTCTTATGGACATTTTGTTTGGTGCCTAGAAAATATTTAACTTGTCATGGTTGACCCATTTCGTAATGGGAGTACCATCCAATTCCTCCAGTTGATATGTACCATTTTCATACACAACTGCTATTTTGTAGGGCCCCATCCATTTGGGAAGAAATTTTCTTTGCCTTCTTTTTTTGTATCTAGAATCATATACTAGAACCAAGTCATTCACATGAAATGGAGACTAACAGACCTTTGATCAAAGTATTCCTTCTACTTCATTTTATTCCTATAGCTTATATCCTTCGCTATTTCCCTCATTTACTCTAGCAAATGAAGATGTACCAACCTTTCTTTTACTGAATCACTTTCATCCATCCTTTCATTTTTCATAACTCTCACAGTGGGAATATCAAACTCAATAGGAAGAACTGGATCAATGCCATAGGCCAACTGAAATGGGGAGTATCCTATTGCTGACTTTGATGTTGCCCTATATGCCCACAATGCTTTGCATGAATCCTTTGAACCCACTTATGTACCAAGAGGCTGCATCTTTTGCTAGAATTTGACACAACACAAAATTTGTTCGTTCCACCTATCCATTTGTGCTTGGCTTGTATGTTGTTTCCTTCCTGTGCTTAATAGAAAATTTATTGACTAGGGCTTCTACTACCTCATTAATGAAGTGGCTTCCTTGATCTTTTACAATTTGTAATGGAAAACCAAATCTGGTGACAATGCGTTCATATATGAACCTTGCCACCTCATCCATGGAAGTTGTTTTCAATGGCCTAGCTTCAACCCACTTGGTTAAATAATTTGTGGCAACTACAATATACTTATTTTGGCATGGGGTAGTTGGAAGTGGGCCTAAAATGTCTATTCCCCTCTTTTCAAAGGGACCAAGTGGAAGAATAGGACATAATGGAGCTGATGAAGTCTTACGGTTACCATGTGTTTGAAAAATATCACATGTCTTACAATAATTATAACAATATTTAAAAAGAGTGGGTCAGTGATAACATGCATCCAAGATCCTTCTTGCTGTAAGTTTTCTAGAGAAGTGTCCTCCACATGTACCATTGTGGAATTCTTCTATCAGCTCCTTCCCTTGATCATGTCCAACTACTCTCTTGTACTTTCCATCAGGTCCTATTCGAAATAATAATCCATGCATAATAGAATATGGATGACTGGCTTGAGTAATCTTCCTCTTAGTCTTTGCATTGACACCATCAGGAAACTTGAATTCATTTAGATAATTTCAAATATCTATGTATTCACTAGGGATTGTGTCAAGGGATAACAATGTTGCATCTGGGAAATCATCATCATCACAAGATGAACCTAAACCATCATAGGCTCGAGAGAGTGCATTTGCATTGACATGCTTCTTTCTGGCCTATCTATAATATCAAATTTAAATTCTCAAGTAGCAAAATTATCCCTCTTGCTATCCTCCTTGATGGGTTATGCTTATTTACAATATACTTTAGAGCCCGATGATGATCTGTTACAACTATAAATTTCTGCCATAGCAAGTAATTTCTAAACTTCTTTACAGAAAAAATGATAGCTAGAGCCTCTTTTTCAATTACAGTATAATTTACCTCAGCACTGCTCATTTTTCTGCTCCCAAAGTAAACTGGATGATCATTCCCATTTTCATCCTTTTGGCTCAGAGTACTTCCTAGTGCTGCATCTAAGGCATCAGTATACACAATGAATGGCTTGCTCCAATCTAGATTCTCAAAAAAAGTGAAGACACTTGGGGCTTCCTTCAGTTGTTCAAAAGCTTCATACGCCTTATTTCTGGTTCATAAGTAACATCCTTCTTTAAGAACTAGTTTAGTGGTTGTGTAATCTTTGAGAAATTCTTGATGAACCTTCTATAGTAACCCACATGGCCTAAAACTGATCTCAACTTACTTTTATTCATAGGAAATGGTAACTCTTTGATTTTTGAAAATTTATCAGGATCAGTACCAATACCATCTCTAGATATAACATGCCCTAAAAATACCTTTAGAACATCCAAAGACACATTTTGTAGGGTTTAGTGAGGCTTTTGCTTCATCTCACCTCTAAAATGTTGTCTCCATCAGTGCAGTGTGCTGCATCTTGCTCCCATAGATGCAAAAATCATCGAGAATTACTCTAATGAAGTTCCTAATATAGGGTTCAAACACCCTATTCATCAAGTCTTTGGAACGTTTACCGGAGCATTACACAACCCAAAATACATAACTCTATAAGCAAACGTTTCCCAAGGAGTGGTGAACGTGGTCTTCAACCTGATCTTTCTCTGCTATAGGAACTTGGTTGTATCCGCTATATCCATCAATTGACAAAACTATAACACTCTAGCTAGCTACTTCATCCAATATTTGATCGAGAATGGAAGAGGGTAATGATCCTTCTTTGTTGCCTTGTTGAGCTTCCTATAATCAACACAAATGCATAGTTTTCCATTCTTTTTATTGAGATCACAATGGGAGAAACCCATTCTGAATTCTCCATAGCAAATATGAATCTTGCATCAAGCAACTTATCTATTTCTTCTTTTTACAGTCTTGGAAAAATTAGGATTCATTCTATATGGCATTTGCTTTATGGGCTTAGCACCATTTATCAGTTCAATAGAATGTTCTACCCAACTTTCTTGATGGAGTTCCTTGTAATCAAAAGTTAATATGTGTATGTACCTTCGAAAGAGCTGGAGGTAGGATTCCTTCTCACTTTCCATCACAACATCACCAATCTTTATTTGTTGGAGATGATCATCAATTTCTTCTTCAAATAATTTTATGGGGTCATGAGTTGGTGTGACTGGAAGGATATCCATGACCGAAACATCAACCTCACTTTCTTCATCTTCGGTGTCCACTTCTTTGGTACTAGAGTAATTAGAAGATGTCCAATCACCGGTTTCTCACTTAAATCCACTGGGTTCTGCCTTATGATGCTAAGGATCGCATTTATCTTCACCCTCTCTCTACCACGTCCAAGTGTCATGAAGCCTTCATTCCAGTATTTTCTTGCATGAAATATCCTTAGCCATGGTCTTCCTAACAACATTGGGTACGCGATGAGTACCATTTTTCATCACTTGAAAGTATACCACACATACAACACCCATAAATGAGATAATGCCACATTTGAAACTACACCTTCGGTTTATTTTTTCCTTTATTTAATGACCTTAACATAAGTGTTGAGGGGCGATCAATTTTTAAACCCAACATATTCATTACAGACTTGGTCATTACATTAACTGCAGCACCTCCATCAACTAAGACATCATGAATTGAAATACCATTACATAATACCTCAGCTTGTGGAGCGTAGGGATCCGCCTCTGCCTCCAAAATAGGGACCTCAACCTCCTTCCTTCATCGAGCATTGAGTCCACTTCGCAGCTCCCGCCTCTTCTCAGAAGACATAGCCAAGAGTTGACCATATGTAATATTTGTAAGCCTTTTGGACAGATCTTCTAAGATGGAGTATGGTCCTTGTCCCTGTGAAATCAGAAAATCCTGCACACCCAACTTTCTTCTCCTATGTTTCTTACTAGTTTCTCCTTTCATCTTCTTAGGATCATTTCCATCTTGGTTATCTTTTTCTTTCTTTCTTTTTGTTACAAACACATCTACTTCATTATTTATTCTCTTATCTACTACATCAAAAGAATTCACAGGTGTTTTTCCTTTATCATTATCTCTTGTACCAGATGTAGAAGCTCTATCTAGAAAATTATACTTATAATGACCCTTTTTATAACAACCATAACATACAACTTCAGAAATATTTCTTTTTGGACCTCTATCTCCTCCTTGAGAACTAAATTTCTTTCCTTGAAGAAGATTAATAGTTAACTGGCCCATCTTCCTAAGCAGATCTTCATACTCAATAGATGTACTAGGAGAAAGATTTGTGCTCACCAAGAGTGGTTTTGGATTCTGGACCAAAGGTGTTGGTGTAGGCTCTACTTTAGCAACAATTTCTTTGGGCTCCTCTTCCATGTTTTCTTCTTGCCTTCTTGCAATCTCCTTTACTTGTTCAATGGTAGTTGGGAAGTCATACTTCACTCATTGTCTGATCTCTAGCTTCATCCCAAGAATGAAGTGCTTACATAGGAGATTATCCATGCCATTCATCAACCCATCTGCTAATCCTTCCTTCCAGATCTAGGCATCGAGCTTCCTCCTTAGCTATAGAACACGAGCATTATAATCTCTTATCTTCTTCTTCTCTCCTTGGGCTAGCTTTGTGATCTTGATCATGAGATCTGCATATTTTGTTGTTCACCAAATTCTTCAAGAAAACTTTCAGTTAATAAATCCCATGAGTTTTTCACATTATCACCTAGTGTTTCAAACCACCTAAGTCGTTGAACCATCCAAAAAGGTAGGAAAATTTTTAGTCCATTGTTCTCTTCTTATGAGGCCATTACAAATGCAAGATCGTTTAAACTCTTGAATGAAAGAGGAAGCATCTTCATTAGATTGGGCTGAAAAAATAGGAATCTTCCCCATTTTAAAAGTAACCATAGTGAAATACCAATTCACAAGTACAATCAGTAAGACTTATGTGCACAAATAATTAGACTCACTACAATAGAAAGTGACTTTACACCTTTCTACAAGTAAAATAGGAATGACCACGGTAAACTATGGTAAAACTTGACTTACTGCGGTAAAAAAATGACTTTACTGTGGTAAACACTATTCATGGTATAAATGAAGTTCTTGGGGTAAACACTATTCATGGTAAAAAAATGAAATTCTTTGTAGTAAATACTATTCATGGTAAAAGTGACTTTACCATGGTAACTACTATACAGTAAAATCAAGGTTACCCTCCAAATGTTTTTGACTAGGTGGGAATATCTCTCCGAGAAAATCCACCAACGAGGAATGGTCCCACAACGGAACAAAAATGTCATCACCAATCTAGCACTATGATAATTATTCACCGAGAACTCCTCATGCTATGACTATTTACTAATGCAAAACCTTTAGTTTGGTGGATTGAATCGGAAACACAACAACAACATAACACAAGAATACCATAGACTATGATAAGAAGGAATGATGATAAATCTGAAATGTAAGTGTAAATTATAATATCAACATAAAATTGTTACAATCTCACCCATGAGGTCTGCAAGTGTTCTGACTTCACTTTCCTTCCAACAATAACTATGGGAGAAACTTCACAATTACACCTCTTAATGGCTTCTTTAACACACCTTCAAAATGATGGCTTCCTTTACACACTTACTCATACAATATTTCTCACTACTTCCTTCTATGCCAAATGAGGGGGTGGCCTCTTTATTTATAGGAATTCAGGCTTATCCACCCTATCTCTAAGATAGGATAGGAAATCTCTTCCGGCCAATCATATTCCATGTCTAAACTCTTGCCTTTACATGTAGGCTTATCTTCTAAGATAAGATAAACCTTATCATCTCACATGGGTTCCACCTTTTTAGACTTTTCTATAAATAAAATACACAAAATATTTATGACATCACTCCTTGTCCTTATTACAAATATAATATTTCAAATTCCTAATCATGTAGACCCTAGTTCTCTACTTATCCCAACTTTGACATTTTAACAATACCGGACCACTTACAACAAATATTTACTTTTTACAACATTCCTATTATACTTTGACTGTTACCATACTCTACATTATTGATGGCACCATTATCTTCTATTGGACGCCACTACTAATTATACTTAACAACATCCTATTCCTAATACATACATTAATAAAATAGAAATTACGGAGGAAAATTTTAATGTCGACATGTCTTCATGGAATGAATAAATAAAAGAGGAGACATTTCAAGCTACAAGCCATCCCATATGTTCTTATTGATGGTGTATTGTTCAAAAGAGACATCAATGACTTTCTCTTTGAGATGCATTTGGAAAAATTAGTTGGAGAGAGTGTTATAAGAATTCCATGTTGAAGTAGTTAGAGGCCATTTCGATCCAAGAGTGATAGCACTCAAAATCATGACAGCAGGATATTATTGGCCCGAGTGTTTAGTGACTGCTACACATTGATCAAAAGGTGCAAGAATTATGCATTCTTCAAAGGAAAGGAAAGACTACCAGCACTTCCATTGCACCCAATCTCAGTTGACCAACCCTTCATGTAATGGGCATTGGACTTCATTAGAGTCATCAATCCAAATTCTAGCCAAGGCCATAAATGGATTCTAACAAAGACAATAGATTATTTCACCAAGTGGATGAAGTGGTGGCACTCAAGGAAGCCAATGAGTTTAGTATCCTAGATTTCTATGAAAGGATAGTGGAAAGATTTGGAGTGCCAACCACCATCATATTAGACAATGCATTAACATTCATAGGTTCTAAGATCACAGGATGGGCTGTCAAGAGTGGGACTTATTTGAGGACTTCATCAAACTATTACCCTCAAGGTAATGGTTAGGATGAGTCCACAAACAAGAACCTACTAAGGATCATCAAGAAGAACTCTTGATGAGAATCAGTGGACCTTGCACACAAATCTCAAAATGGCCTTATGGGCTGATAGAATAACACCCAAGAGATCTACAGGAAGCTCTCCATTCAAGCTTATCTATGAGAAAGGCGGTGTTGCCTAATCACTTGAGTTGCCAAAGCATTAGAGCTTGTGAAGCAACTTGAGGATGTCTGAATTTGGACCAATGGAGGCCGGTATGTGGAGTGATAGAATTAGAAGAAGCTAGAGAACAATCACTCCAAGCAATAGAAAATAATCAAGCCTCAATCAAGAAATGTTTTGATAAGAAGGCAAAATCAAGGACCTTCCAGGAAGGAGATTTGGTTTTGAAATAGAATGCAGATTGAGAAAAACTAGGAAGGCATTCCAAGTTTGATGCTATTTGGAGTGGCCCCTATATGATCGGAAGATGTAAAAGTAGTAATGCTTTGCAATTGTCTACATTGGAGGGTGAAAAGTTGTAGATTCTAGTGAGCGGGATCTATCTTAAGCACTACTACTAAAAGGAAAGTCTCACCTTTTGTATATATTAATTAGTTTCTCTTTCCTCTAAGTGCTTATGTGCATTATCTTGTTGTAGTGTAGATTTATTTTCTCCTAAGTGCTTTGCATGCTCTGCATGTTCCATTTGGAGCATGTATGATTTCAATTTTTTACATAGATGTGGTGTTGTTTTTGTTACTCTTATGCGGTCCATTCGAGAGAGACAAATGAAGCCACAGGTTAAAACAATTTTATACTCTCAGAAACCTTCATTTCAATATTTCTTATAGAAATTGAGAGTGCAAATAGTTAGGCTCATTAATCGGAGGTAGAATTGGTACCAGATCATCTTTCTTGACTCCATGCCTAATGGATATGACAAGGTAATTGGTCTTTTCATCTAGCAGAAAGATACCCCTATGATTCACCAAATTGCTATCCATATTTTTCCCCGGGTCAAATATCGGATCAGTCACAACCTTACATAAGAGGAACCTGAGAAAACTCATCCAGATCTTGCAAATTGGTCACATAAGGACTCAACCTTGGAGTGGCGAGGGCCAAGAGAGACTAAGGGACCCTGTACAAAAGAAAAACTCTATCGCATTGTTTCCACGTCTTAAATCCATTCTCCAAGTTTCGGGTAGACTCAACTATGACATAACGAAGGTCGAGACAAGAAGGGGTGATTTTGCGGAAGAATCGGGAATAAGAAGGGGAAGAAACGGTGAAGATCCAAAGTCCTCGAGCTAAAAATAGTTAAGGAAAAATCCCAAAATCAACTATGTATAGAGGAGGTAGTGGAAGAGACCACGTGTCCTAATGACGCTTCTCAAAATGTGAATCCAAAAATGACATCCCGAACTTGCGCCAAGATTCCACTTGTCCGAGTCCCAAAAGGTACAGAGCGTTGAAAATTCTTTAGCTAAGAGAAAGCATACTAAGTGTCGACTTGGCATAAATTTGGAAAGGAAGCCTAGGGCAAAGACTCAAACTTACACCAACTCTCCACGTAGCAAATGGTCAAACATAGTGAAAAGGCGGGCTCCAAAATTTTCTAAGTATAGATGTATCAACGGAGAATGCCAAGTGTCAGTGTGGCACATCTCTAAGAGTTGGTCTCAACGTGGAAACCCTAATGAGTGTGAGCTCTCCACGTAGCCCAAAGTCTAAAAGGAAAGAGAGACCATTGAAAATTCCATAGATCAGTGGAGGTCGAAAAGTGTCAACTCGATGCTCCTCCAAAGGAAAACTTTGGGCTAGATTATCAAGTGATTGCGATGCCTCCATGTGTTATTCCATAGGGGCAGAGTCGGTTGAATAGTCAATGCATGAGCCTGGTCGGCGAGAGGCTGCCAAGCGTCTTAATGGCGCTAATTCAAGGGTTGAATAGAGAAAAGGTTTCCAAATGAGTGCGGACTACCATGTGTCCTGGGGAAAGCGGGCCGTCGGGGAAAAGTTGGTTCTTTACCCTTGTTATCTCAAAGTCGGTAAAAGTTTCAAAATGGCCATGCAACTCCACCCAGGGAAAAATTCAACGTTTGGGCCCGAGTCAAAGCCAAAGCGGGGAGTCGGAGGAAAAGGTTAAAATTTGTGTTTTGTTAGAAAATAAAAAATATTAATGTGGAAGCACATCCCCCAACCAACCAAAGGGCGCCACATGTCTAGGAGGAGTTTGAGGGCTGCAGGAGTTTTTGAGTTTTACATTTTTTTACGTGAAAGAGGAAAAAGACAGATGCGGACTCATAGACCTAATTTTTCTCTAACTGGATGCCACGTGTCCCATATAAAAAAGGAGACCCATTTTTCAAATTGTTTTCCCACCCATTTGTGCAGATTCTATACAAACTTCAAACTAGCATATCTTTCGACTCAAGTCTCGAAATATTGTGAATCTGACACCATTGGAAAGATCTCGGCCTCGCCCTCACCACGGAGGCCTGAAAATTTAATTTTGAGGAGGTTAGGTGAAGAAAATAGAGGAAACATCTTTGTGTTTTTAGTGCGGGATCTTCTTACCTCAACATCCAGTTAGATCAGATCTGTCTCGTCAATTCCTCTTCCTTCAAGACACCGACCCAAGGATTGATGTAGTAAAACGGATTTGGGGGAAAATTTTATCAAAAGCATTAACAACTGTGGTTGAGCTTCAACCTAATTTTTCTGCTTCTCTCTCTCTCTCATTCTTCTCTCGATTGAATCTATAAATACGAGGGCAGGATTCATTGTAAAGGGTTGAACATTCTTTGTTTTGTAGGCTCCCTTCTCCTTAGCAAAGGGATTTGTGGGGTTCAGCCTTTCCATTAAAATTGTGATACGTTTTTTCCTTTTGGCTATTTTGTAATGAATTGTACCAATCCATAGAGCAATAAAACATTTCGTGATCAATCTTAGATCCTTTCTTGTCTCTTTTTCTTTCATTTGGTCTCCCATTACAGATTTTGCTATCTCGTGCTTGTTATTGCATGCATTTTGTTGGTTTGTGCCTATTGGAAAAATAAGTGTTTATCATTCCTTTGGTGCATCACCTGGTAGTTTAGTTATTTCTTATCGTTTATACTCTTTTACCCCTATCTCCTTGGCAAGTTTTAGAGTAGGTATAGAGATAGATCCTTTGCAAATCCTCACGTATGCACCTAAATAGAGGAATAAGGAACCAACCTTCAATCTGGAGAACATTTCCATTTTGCAATTTCCCACACCTTGGGGAAATTTAAATGTTATGCAATCACACCAAATGACCCCGCCTTAGAAAAGAAGACTTGTATAAATCATTTGGGGGTGCTTTATGATTTCAAACTAATAATAGCCTACCTCAACAACTAGCAATCCAACTCCAAGGACAACAAGTTCTCCTTAGCTCCAATCTCCAAATCTCTCCAACTCCAATGGTAAAAATGACAAGTAAATGTCCCAACCGCTCTCCATGAGGGAGTATAAAAAATATAAAAAGTCACCTATCCTCATAAATGAGAGGGTGACATGTGGCACCCTCTCATTTACCCAATTTTTTTCCAAAAACACAAAAATTATAAATCAATAGATATTTTGGAGGTAATCTCCCAAATTCCCTAAAATGTAAATAAATCCAACACCCTACAACTTTTAAGAAACACAAAAACCAACCATTCTTACAAGATAGTGATATGAGAGGGGTCAAATGGGAGGGAAAATCTCATTTGACCATGAAAAGAGACCCCCCTACCCATAGGTAGGGTCCAAGGGGCTCATTTCCATGAAAGGGGAACCCCAAAGTGAAAAGAGGTCCCTAAAATTGCCACATTTATCCCAAATTCGAGATTGGGCTAAATGGAACAAGGGTTGAGGTGGTGGGGCCCACCGGATGATAATTAAACTGTCACAAACCAAAAAACATAATTAATTAACTAAATACAACTCTAATGTATGTGGGGACCATTAGGTCCCTAAAATAGCTCATCACAAGACTAAAACAATTTACAATTAACATAATTTTGATTAGGAATCACTCATGGTGTCCCAAACACAAACATGAAACAAACAGACAAGGATACACACAATCATGCATTGATAGGACTTGGCCTAGTTGGTTTCTTGTGCACTCGAAGAACATCTACCTTGAAACCCACATTATCCTTTATGCCTTGTAAGTTGTAAACTCAATTCAAACATTAAACATACCTGATCAATAACATATATCAATTAAAAATATCAATGAATCAATCATGGATAATCACTCACACTATACCATAATAAATGTCAATATGAAATGGCTAAGTGGTAAATTAGTACATCCAAATTAACCTAAGATATCATATCCATATAATCACTACACGACAACATTTAATTTAACTAATTATATCAAAGTATACGACAAAACCTTACATTCATCCATCTTATATGAAATAAAATCAGTTCTACCAAAACTTGCTTTGATATCCAAAATCATACAATGCAAGAACAAAGATAATGATCCATAATATTAGCTTGGCGCTATGCACCCAAATCACCACAAGTGTCATCAATGATCCATAATGAAACCATATAATATCTAAATAATGCTAAAATCCATGTCCATCATCAAATAAAATTAATGAGTCAAAAAAATTAACTGGCAGAAGAGGTGGGCACTACATCCCCCTCTCCTAAAATTATACTTCCTCCTAGAAGTCACTAGAAGAGATAAGGATATCAAGCCCTAAAAGGTGTAGCATCCTCCCATGTAGCCATTGTCTCATCATATTTGTCCCATTGCACTATACCCTGGTTCAAGTATCACCCCCAAAGGGACAATATATGATACTCTAGGATGTGTAGAGGATCTTGTCTCTGCTTTCCTTCATCCTCCACTTGTAATATTGATAAATTAAATACATGAGAAATATCAGGAACATGTCTACCTAAAATTGATACATTAAACACATCATGGGCCTAAGCTAGGCATGGTGGCAAATCTAAGTGGTAGGAAATTGAGCCTATGACCTCTAAGATCTCAAATGGCCCCACAAAGTGAGGTGAAAGATTTGAGCCCTTTCCATAACGGATTAGGATTTTATGTTGATGAACTCTCAAGAAAAAATTTTCACCTACTGTAAACTAATGATCGGTCCTCTTGGTTTCTGCATAAACCTTGGTGTTCTCTAGCCTATTGAATATGTTTCCTAATCAAATTAACCTACTACTCCAAGTCCTAAAGGTAAGATGGACCAAGTATAGCCTTGTTATCTAACCTATCCCAACTCAACAATGTCCTACAAGGTTACCCATACAAAGTTTGATAAGGAGCGATACTAATAGAATTGTGATAACTCTTTATATAGGAAAACTTGACAAGGTGTAAGTAATCCTCCCACATCTTTAACTAATCCATTATATACATATGTAACATATCCTCAAGTACCTGATTGACCCTATTTGTCTACACATCATTCTTAGGGTGATATGCTGAACTGAAATTAATCTGTGTTCCCAGAGAAGCCTGAAAGGAATTTGAGAAGTATGAAGTGTAGATGGTGTCCCTATCATTAATAATGGTCTTCAAAATCCGTGTAATCTAACAATATCCTCCATAAACACTTTGGTAATGGCAAGTGTATTACAGGTGATCTTGGTTAAGGAAAAATTGTGCAACCTTGGTCAACTTTTCCATAGTGACCATGATTGCATCATGATGATAAGAAGACATAGGGAGACCAAAAATGAAATCCATGGATATTTCCCATTTCCACTCAAGATTATTGTGAGGATATAAAAGTTCTCGGGATGAGAATGATCGACCTTGAACCTCTAACACTTAAGACAATGAGCCATAAAATATTCTATATTCTACTGAGACTAGGACAAAAATATAACTCTCTCATATTGGCGTGTCTCTTTTTCACTCATGGATGTGCTTTGCATGTTGGTGCTCAGATTTGTCTCGCCCCACTTTCCATTGAAATATCTCAGTTTATGGCCTCTGTCACATTTTATCTCCGTGTTGTGCTTGAAAAGACTTTGTCTTCCTTTTTGTTTCCGTAATCAATCCTTTCCTGGGCCGAGAATCACTTATGGATCCATGGTTGATTCCTCATTTCTCTGTTCACCTGAAAAAAGTCTATAATTTGGGTATGAGACTCAAGCTATCCTATTCTTTCCATTTTCCATAGTCGGGAATTGTTGTCCCTATTGTTTTTGTCCTAGATACCTAAAGAAAAATGAATGGATGTAGCTCGGAGGAGTGTGTTTGAGCCTTGTAACATTTCTAGATCCTTTTTCCTTAAAGAAAATTTCATCTCTGGGCTCAAACAGTTGTTTCTACATTTTACGGTTTGATGGGTGAGTTTTCCCTGTCAATTTTTTCATCTCTACATCGGTGAAAACATGGCCACTTTTGGTTAAATGCGGTTTAGAAGGGTACTCAAAAAATTCTATGGATTTCCTCGATCGAAAATTTTTCCATGTGGAGGAACGACACTCATTTGAAGGTTCACTTTTTGTTTTGGTCTTGGAGTTGCACCGGGAGGACACGTGGAGGCCTCAGCTACTTTTCCCAGACTTAGTCAAATTTTTCATGCGGCTATTACAATTTGGTGGAACAGGACACATAGTGAGCCCGTGCTCATTCGTGGTCTCCGATTTTGGGCACTATCCTGAAATTGCACCATGGAGACATGTGGAGGACTGCAAAGTTTAGGGACATTCCCTTGAGTTTTATTTTAAAGAAGTGACAAGAGGAAACTTGGACACTTCCTCTCAATCTGTCTTTTTCTTGGACTTTTCAATGGCCAAAGGAGCCGCCATGGACCCTAGACACATGGCGCCTTCCACTGAGCTTTCAACTTTCAACAAATTCTACTGGGCTAGGACACGTGGTGAGCCCGCACTCATTCAGGGTCTCAAATTTTGGGAACCATCTCAAGATGCACCATTGAGACACGTGGTAGTATTGAAAAGTCAAAGGGGCGGGAAGTAGACTAGTGAGGGCAACTTGAATTTTTTTCCTCCTAGGTTAAAATCATCAAAATGGCCCGTAAGCTCGACAAAGGATAAGTCAAAATTTGAGGTAAGGGTCAACGGCAGAGGTGCGGACTTCCGGAGGAAATTTAGAATATTTTCCTTTTGTGAAAAAGGGGTCAAAGTGAAGAAAGGGAGCATGCTTTCATTGGGACCCACCTTAGGGCATGTGCCAGGCCCATTTCTCAAGGGTGGAGGTATGGAGAAAAATGTGAAAAATTTACGTTTTTTGAAAAAAATTGAAAGGAAAAAAGGAACTCGTAGGCCCATTTTAACTTGGTTTTCCACATGGATGATCCAAATTCAAAATGGAAATTAACGGAAGGTGTGCATCTCAGATATCGATTTTTCTTCCATTTTCACTCCAAAGCTCCTGGAGATGTGAGTCTTCATGATTTCTTGATATCTCCTACATGCCAAATAGAGAGGGGGAGTTAATTTGATATCTAAATTTGGTGAGGAAGATCCGAGACATCTTTTACCATTAAGACGTAATTTGGCTATCGGGTTCGATTTGATTTTCTAGTTTTCCCTTCCTTGGCACGCAAGGCCAAATTTGACAGATTAGGGGTGGAAGTAGTTGGCGCATAAGAGGAAGAGTGATCTACCAGGTGAAAGAATTGAATGCTGAGATATTTGAAGAAATTTGCCTCCTGAAGAGCTTGACAAATTTTGTAAATCTGATTCTAGGAATCGCAATCGAGATCATGACGAGCACTGGTACATTGAATGTTTCTACTTTTTGAAGAAAAGACTCTATTGTAAAATGGTATAAATTACATGAATTTGAAGTGCAAAGAGTTGGAGTGTTAAAGGTCGGGATAATTTTTCTAAGAGAAAAGCTTTATAGAGTCCGTCTTTTTAGAAACCTATTTATCTCTTTTGTGGTCATGTTCAAAATGAAATAATAGTCCCAGGAACCCACCTTCGGTTATTATCAAGATGCAATAATTAAAAATAATTCCTAAATTGCATATGAAGAGATCACCTAGCATCGAAAGGCACCCAGTTGATCTCAAGTGAAGTTCCAGGGTCGAGTTGATAAAGAACCCGGTGTCAAATTGATAATCATCTCAAAAATCATCTCAGTGGAGACTCTCAGTTGTAAGAGCTCAACAAGGTCTTGTTAATGCAAAATATAGCTCGTTGAAAATTGACGAATGAAGGGAACTCTATAAGGATCTCGGTAGAGATCGATGCATGCGGAAGTGAAGGCCAAGTCAGGGAGAGTCAAAGTTTGAGCTATCAATAAAGTCTCAATGAATTGGAAAGGTTCAAGCCACAGGCGGAAGCGAAGGCAGAGATAAGGAGTTCGACTCATCTTCGTGACTCGTTCATTTTGGAGATCATGTGGTGAGCTTCTTTTAGGACACATTCTGCAGAGCTAGGGTGATTCAAACGCAAGCCAAGGCATCAAGAGTGCCATAAAATGAATGGAGATCGTTGCGTAAACAGAGATACGTGATGGAGCCCTATCAATGGGACTCATCGAGCATGATGGATAATTCAAGGCAACTCGTTTCGTGTGGATGCATTAAAGATGGTTTCTAGGATACAATTCCAGGGCTCATTGATTAATGCAGAACTGGGAGGACTACTCGAGATAATTTTTCAATGGTAAGCCCGCAGAGACAGCAAGAATGCCGGGCCAGGGTATTAGTGAATACAGTATATATATTTTCGCTGGCGTTGTTCAGACCTTCCTCGGCCGAGCATTTGGTGCACAGGCAGTTGACATGTTATAGCAGAAGCCTTTTTGAGCACTTCCAACAAGCAGGTCATCCAACTATGTGTTTATCTGATCATCATCGAATGCATCCTCAAATTCGGGATTTTCCTTCAAGATATTTTTATGAAAATCGATTAAGTGATAGTGAGAGTGTTACCAGGAGACCTGATGAAATTTATTACAAAGATTCTCTATCGAGACCTTACTTGTTTTACGATGTAATTCATGGAAGCGGATCTCATAGAGGTGGAACTGTTTCATATCAGAATATTCATGGAGCATAATTTGCTTTGCAATTATATAAGCATCTTCAACAAGTCACTAAGTTAGCAAGCGTAAAGGTTTCTGTTGAAATTATCACACCTTACAAGCTACAGCTGAAATGTTTGCGCTAAGAGTTTGATGTTATCCTCAAATCTGTTGAAGGAAAATCATGGGCTAGGCACTGGAATAACTTCCAGCCATTACTAGAAACAGTAGTGAACACAATCTCAGCCTCATTCGCAAAACTTGCCTCAAGATTTGATCGAGCTTCTTCCATGGAAGCGACTTTCCAAAGTGAAAAGGCGAGACAACTCAACTAAAACTTTATCTCGTTCTTCGACTACAGCGGCAAGATTTTACAACAACTGATCACGGCTGTGGTCGCATGCAACATCAGGATCAACACCAACGGTTCCTTGGGATCGCCCTATGGCAGCTGTCGCAATTAACTCTCTCTGGAGGTGATTGTTTTTCTGAGATAAAGTTTACTTCTCTACCCTGTAGCTGCTGCGTATAGCCAATTCGAATTGCCAAGTGAAGGCACGATCATGGCAAGAGAATGAAAATTCCACGCGCTAGTGGAAATAGTGGAGAAATCGGGTCAAATTGCCAAATCTGCGTGGCGAAGTTGAGTCCGGGGCCCGTGGATTAATTTGTCCAAGCTGCGCGGGGATTTGGAGCTATTATGCCAGGCGTGGAGATATTCGTTTGGCAAACCATGACCGAAATTCCACGCGGGGGAGATTTGGAGCAGCACCGCCAAGTGGAAATTTTAAGATGGAAAGCCATGTTGTTCACTCCGCGCGGGGGAGATTTGGAGCAGCACCGCCAAGTGGAAGCTTTGCAATGACAAGTCGTCGTGAGGTTTCCGCGTAGAGAAGAATTCAAGTTTATTTCCGGAATACCAGGTGAGTCATCAAGTGGGTCAAAACACGTTGGAGTGGTAAATGAGAACGTGCTCATGAAGATAGATGGATTATCGGTTAAGCCATCTGGTGCATGTGTAAGGACTCAACAAGTAAAGCTCAGTCAAGGACCGAGTAAATAGGAAAATTGGTTGGGGAAGATCAATGTAACGAAGACCCATTCAATGTGGAGGTGAATAATGAGCAGTCGAAAGGTTCAGAACTCAGTCATATTACCACTTCTGAGGATGCTTACAGTGGTTCATTGTCATAGTGGTACAACTAAATTGACATTTCCCACGCTGCAATGCAATGCCAGTGCCAATGCCATCCACTTTCAATCTCAATCTCACAGCGTTATGTACAGAAGGTTGTTTGAAGGAGGCTCTACACATTCTGCGTACCACACACAACACCCCTGTAAACCCATATACATATCTTAAACTATTGCAGACCTGCATTTCCAGGAATACGCTTTCACAAGGTAAACAAATCCACTGTCTCGTCAATCATAGAGAATTTGCATTTTCCACACGCACAACTATTCAAAATAATCTCATCAATACGAAGCATGGTAGAAGAATAGGAGGTGGACCGAGTTGCTCATTGACAAGAATCTCAAGGCGTCATAGCGGTAACAATGATCAAACTGTCGAATGGAGCGAAACAACCCATCGTTGGAGAAGTGTTGCAGAGGAGTTTAAGTGAGCGAACCATCTGATGTATGGAAGGTGAAACTCGTAGCAAAAAGATTTGCTCAATTTCGAGCTTAAATACATGTGCCGACAGTGATGAGTTGTTGAAACCACGGTGAGATCTCATCCGGTTGACAGTATTTAACCAGGCAGGAGGCATGTTACAACACAGTAGAAGTCTTTTGAACGCTTCCAGCAAGCACTACAGGAAACAAACATTCACTGCCGTGTATGATAGATTGGAGTCACGCCATTCAAGGCTTCATAAAATTTTGCCCGAACCAGGAGATGAAGGTTTGAAACGGTGCAGAATGAAATGATTCATATTGCTCAGCATGTTTTCTCCTAGAAACGAATTGAATGTGAAGGTCAACTCTGAAATACCTGGTCGGCCGTTTTGCATGCTGCATCCTTGTTACTCGTAAATGGTCTCTTTGAGAAACTCCGAGGGCAGTACGCAATATTTATACCCTTCCATTATGTACGTCCAATCAGACAATAAAAGTATTCTTTTACCAGATTCAGAGAAACTGTGTTTTTCAATGGACGATTATACTGCAGTTTCAAGCTAATCTTATCGAGCTTTATTTCTATTAGCTTTGATCCACGACTAAGGGAGAATTCATATGGTTGTTACTGTACATTTTTTCAAGGTCCTCTTGGCTGCCCCAGTTGTTCAATGTATTTCTTGAAGGGCTTATTTTATGTGTTGCAGATTGTAACATAAAGGATCTTTTTAGTTTCTGAAAAATGGGTATATTGTGTAGCTCACAGCTACCTATGCCATACTAAGATCCCAATAGTGGCATAATTGTTGATTGGAGCCGAGATTGCGAGTGCACTTTGCCAAAAATGAAGGGCTCTTTGGCCAAAAAATCAGTCTCAAGGGTGTCTATCGACATGTTATGGGCATAAGCCTAGGTCATCATCATGGCAGCATTAGGTCTTTATTGTTAATGGCATTTTCTCATCGTTTGGAGGGTACAATTGTGCTTATTATGGCAAAGCTAAAACATTCTTACTACAAGTGTTATATGATGAGGAAGAATCCTGAGCATTGTGGTAAAACCATTCTTTTTAGAGATTTTGGGTTAAGCTCGGTATTCAAGTGAGTTTGAGCCCAGGAAAGGTAAGATCGTTTGCTGGATGAAGAGCTAGGTGACTTCGCAGGGAGCTCGTGGTGATGTTTCATGAAGTTTGAACGTGGAATGCATAAATGGCTTCGAGTTAATAGAGCAAAACGATAAGAATCAAGTTTGATAGCCCACCATTCGGAGGACTCAATGCAAAAGAGCCCGATTGCCAAGACGAGGAAAGAGTTGGTGTGGGGTTCAAAATCAATTGCAACACCGAGTTAGAGGATTCGAAGCTCACCGAGTTGAGATTTGTGCAGACTCTATCCACATGGACCCCCCTCCTCTTCAAGTCAAACGGGTCAACGGGGGTCTCAACATTATGTTAATTAAATTAATATTTTTATTTAAATATTTTAATAATAATATTTATTATTATTATTTAAATATTTTATTTAAATATTCTTTTAATTAATTGAGAAGACTTGGTCATCAGGCAATTAATGACCCATGATGGAACCTTCTCAGGTAGTTCAACTAACTGCAATAAATACATCATGGGCCTTCATTTTAGGAATGTAATTATGACCATTTCCTCTTCTTTCTCACATATTTTTCTATAAATGTAAGTTGGAAGCTCATTTCAAAGGGTTCCAATAGTTCAGACAAGTTGGACAGTTAGATATCTCAGGCAAGAGTGTATACTTTTCAAGGGTCCTCTCTCTTCTGCAAGTTGTTCTTGTGTGTTGAGAGAACTTTCAAGCCTCCTCTTCAAGACTGTAATGGCAACTATTGCCTCTTCTGAATGTATGATGCATTGTGCATGTTATTGAAGCAATAAAAGTGTGTTTTGTGACTAATCTCGGTCCTTTCATCCTTCTATGCTTCTTTGTGCCTTTCTCATACTTGCAGGTACACTGTGCAAGTTTAAGTTTCTATTGCAGGTTCTTGGAGTTCTGTGCTTATCGAGTGGTGAAGTATTGCATGCAGTTGAGTTGTGGTGTCTGTTCACCCTTCTTGAGTTCATCCTTCTTCACTGGGAAACTGGTATATTTCTCGGTCTGATAAAGTTTAACAAAAGGAACGCGTGTCTCTTAGCCTGTGGTATCCTGTACCCTCTCTAAGTTGCAGTAGGTGAAGTTGACCTGTGGTGCACACACCCTCTTCAAATTAACCCTTCCTAAATCTGAAGACACCCTTTATTCGGTGCATCACCATCCCTAGTATAGTTTCATTTCTGTAAAACTCTTTCCCTAAAACCCCATGAAAATGTTAGCATAGGACTAGATAATCATTTTTGTTACACTAGGAGTAGTACAACACTTAGTTTAGGAAGAGGAAGCCGGCCTTCTCCGGAGGTTCACCTCGAGCCCAAGTCCCACAGCTTGAGAGGTGATCCCATGTGTCCCAATCACACCGAACGTCCTATTCACATCCTGGCCATTCTGCGGTGATTAGCACATTTTTTTGGCACGCCCGGTGGGACATCAAAGTTAGAGTTCCATCTTTCAGAGGTGTCTCATTATCAAACAAGAAATCTTAAGCCACCGTGCGACCACACACAACAGTTTTTGGCACGCCCGGTGGGACAGAGTTGGTACTTCTCTTCTCACTTACACAAGTCAAAGTACCTGGCGACTCTATATCTCTGGATTCCAAATCTCAGTGCAGTAACTTATGCGAAGAATTCAGACAAGAGCTTCTTCAAAGAAAGGAAAGTATCAGCATATCGAACTTTCCTTGTCTCCTCCAAAGAGAAGCAGAAGAGGCATTTCCACATCCCCAGTTGCAGATTTACCTAGTAGGGGTCATTCAACTCCTCCTTACGGAAGATTTCCTCCACCCAGGAACAATCAACCTTTCGTTGCTATGGCGAGGAACCAAGTTTTTCCCCCTTTCAATGCAAGCAGTCCTCTCATGTTGGCTCAACGTGACCCGATACCTGTTGCGGCACTCAAAAGTTTACCCTTCTACACGGGGAAACTCACGTTACTCCAGTGGAGCATATCTTTGATGTAGCCAGCATCTGTGCAAGTACATAATATCACCGAAGACAACGTTGCAGTTAGACTTCTTGCTACCTCTTTCAAGGGAAAAGCGCTTCAATGGTTTCGCGGGTTAGGTGTTGGCACTATAACCACTTGGGACGAGTTGGGAGAAAAGCTATGTAAACAATTTGAAGACAAAAGTGATCACCTATCACTTTTGGAACAACTTACTACCATAAAGAGAGCTTCCCAAGAATACATGAGTGATTTCAACTTCCGATTCCATAGACTTGGAATAGGATTCCGGTGCTCGTAAAGCCTTCTGCACATAATGCATTCTTGTACTATTTGCGAGCCTTGAATAGCGATGTAGCAGTTATGATCCAGTCCATGGGAGGGACTACACTTCCTGATGCTTACGAAGTTGCCATAAGTGCAGAGAATTCTTTGATTCAGGCTGGAAAGATAGCTCCACGACCACCAATGCCCTTTTCTCCAGATCTTACGAATCATCAGCCTATCATTGCTCCTATTCCAGTAGACTCCAGGCAACCATCTCAATCTTCCCTGCCTCTTCAAATGACCTATTTGAAGTCAAGTCACTACTGCAAAATTTTGGAAATGAGCTCGTTGCACTCAAAAGGCAACAATTTCAATACAATCATCCGTATCAGCCACAAAATCAGCAGTATCAGGCTAACCGTCCTCCTTTTCAAGGAAACAATCAGCCTCGAAATCAAACTACAAGTCAAGTTGCAAATGTAAGGCCCTTGAACTTTCAGAACCCTCTTGCAGCTAGCTCATCTAGAGCTATAGTACCTATTCAAAATAATCTAGTTCAAGACTACGAATGGTGTTATCCTTGCTCTCAACCTCACAATCAAAATCTTTGTCCCAATGGAGTTCTTAGCCAGGCCCTTATGGTTCAAAGTGTATCTGCCCCTTCAGAGTTAACAAACAATTCATCTACGCAAGAAGCAGCAGATCAACCGCAGGCACCTGAAGAATCCACGTTGCTAAACTGGCAAGAAGAAGATTTTTGCGGATTGAATATAGATTCTTCATCAGTGGCAGCAAACACTCGTTCCAAAAAGAGAGCAATGGAGCCTCAACCTCTCGAAGCTGATCTAGCGTCCACTTCTCAACCTGGGTTTCAAATGGCAGTTGACAAAAATGCGGGAAAGAAATCACCAGAAACACCGGCTAGCCACACCGCAGGGAAAGATGGTTCTCCAGGCATCACGGTACCCAACAAACATTTTCCAAAGGAGGACCCCAATGCCCAAAAAAGTGTCATCAAAGTTGGAGCAATTCCCTTCAGCATAGTAGAACAAATGAAGAAAACCAATCTGAGCGTTACCATGTGGGACGCACTCTCGATCCCTTCCCAAAGAAACCTGTTGCGAGAAGCTCTGAACAGTTTTAGTACAACCAGCGGATCACCAAGCCATGGAGTGACAAATGCTACAAATTTGTGTCAACCGGAAGGGAAAATCATTCCTACGGCAAACAAACCACCGCCATTCTACATTTCCCTGATCATTGGCGACCACCTGGTACATAATTGCATGATCGATTCTGGTGCCAGTAGCTCTGTCATGCCGAAACAAATTGCAGATGTACTAGGCATACAATATGCGCCAGTTGCAAGAGGGGTTGTTCAACTGGATGGCACAGCTGTTAAGACTGTTGGGGTTATCAAAGGACTTCAACTTACCATTCATGCATGCCCAAGTTTGTCATTCACCCAAGACATATCGGTCATCGATCTCCCTCCTCTCTTTGCCATCTGCCTATCACGGGATTTCACTGCCAAGATGGGCGGTTACCTATCAGCCGATTGGTCGCATATGATTCTCAGGACTCGATACGGAACCAAAGTAACTATAAGGGTAGAACCAATCTGCCATAATCATGTAGAACCCTACACTGCTAGTCCCATAAATGGAAATTACACCATCGGCGATCCAGAAGAGGAAGATGCCGATCATGAACCAACCACCCTTGTTGAAGAAGTCCCTGATACTTTGCTAGATGAAGTAAGTAGAGATCATCAATACGATCCCTACGCTGATGTATTGGTAGAAGAAGAAGCTGGTTTGCTGGTCTTGGAAGAAACAGGATTAGGTACTTACTGTATCCATGAAGAAGATACGATCATACCACAACTTGTCAAAACACCAAGTGATTCTAAAGGACTGTGGCAATTGTTCTTCGATGGCTCAAGAAGTAAGAATGGATCCGGTGCTGGTGTTATGTTAATTTCTCCAGAGGGAGATAAGTACTTCTCATCTTTCGGTTGTAGTTCAGTTGCACCAACAATGTTGCTGAATACGAGGCTCTTGTGCAAGGAATTCAGCTAGCCCAAAGGAAGGGAATCAAGGCCCTAACTATTTTTGGAGATAGTGAGTTAGTTGTTCATCAAGTTTTGGCACGTAGTGCATCCAAAAATGATCTTTTACGATCATATAAGAATCGAGTCTGGGACCTGATTGAAGATTTTGAAGCTTTTGGGATCCATGCAATTCCTAGAGGTCAAAATCAAGATGCGGATAGGCTTGCTACAATTGGTTCACAATACAACATACCAGTTGATATCATGAAAGAAGGGCAGCAATTTGTTAAAATGGTGGTTCGACCAGCAGTCCCTGATAATGTGAATAGTTGGCAAGTGTTCGATAGTGACAACCAAATTGTCCTCTTCCTACAAGAAGAGGCGGAGTTTGCTGCAAAAAATCAAGATAAGTTGCAGGAGTCATATGGTGAGCAAATTATCCAATTGAAAAGCAATAGTTACCAAAAGGTTTAGTCACTTTGGAATCCATTTTCAATTCAGATGACCAAGCCACAAGACAAAGCCCTAACATGGTGGTCAGAGAAGAATATTTTGAGGAAGTTGAAGTATCAAATGAAAAATTTCTCAAGATCGGAAAAGTGTGTACTTCTGAGGAGAAAGAAACTTTCATCAAACTTTGTCAAGAGTATCATGACATCTTTGCATGGAGCTATAAAGATCTACGTGGTTTTGATCCAGGTCTAGCACAACATACCATCGAACTGGATCCTAATGCTAAGCCAGTTCGTTAGAAACAGAGACCAATTAATCCCAAAATTGAGCCACTAATGAGAAAGGAGCTAACCAAGCTCATCGAGGCCTGTATAATTTTTCCCATCAAGCATTCCTCATGGGTAGCCAATTTGGTGCCCGTGAGAAAGAAGAACGGAGAGATCCGGTTATGCGTAGATTTCAGGGATTTGAATCGTGCATCATTAAAAGACCATTATCCTCTTCCATCGATGGAGCAGATCCTTCAAACGGTGGTGGGAGCTCAAAGATTTTCTTTGCTCGATGGATATTCGAGTTACAATCAAATCCTAGTCCAAGAATCTGACCAATTCAAAACGGCTTTCACTACCAAGTGGGGCACGTATGCCTACAATAAAATGCCATTTGGATTGTCCAATGCCGGGGCTACTTTCCAAAGAGCCATGGACATGGCATTTAAGGGACTAATCAATGATATTATTTTAGTTTACCTTGATGATATAACTGTATACTCTAAGCATGCAGAAGATCACATCACGCATCTAAGGAAAGTTTTCCAAAGGTGTAGGGAATTTGGGGTTTCACTTAACCCCAAGAAATGTATTTTCGCAGTACACGAGGGAAAATTGTTGGGGCATGTGGTTTCAGCAGAAGGATTATCAATCGATCCAGCCAGGATTCATTCAATTATGTCCTTATCTCTCCCAAGTCACAAGAAGGGCCTCCAGAGTTTTCTGGGAACCATAAATTTCGTGTGGAGATTCATCCCTCAATTCGCGACATTGGCTAAACCACTGACAGCCATGCTAAAGAAAAACATGCCATTCTCATGGACAAAGGAAGGACGAGAAAGCTTTGAAGCCATCAAAACAGCCATTTCTCAAGCTCCCACGCTTGTGAACCCCAGGTTTGACAAAGATTTTATCCTTTATGCTTTTGCAGGTCAAGAGAGCATTTCAGGGATCCTCACCCAACAAAACAACAACCTGATGGAGCAACCAATCACTTTCTTCAGTCAATCCCTCAAAGACTACGAGTTCAAATACTCATTCATTGAAAAGCAAGTCTTTGCGGTTATTCGAGCTTTGAAGAAATTCAAGCACATGTTGTCCAACAACAAGATTCATCTGATGGTGTCTCATCCAGGTGTCAAGGAGTTTTTGCTGAACAAAGAAATGAATGAAAAGCGTGCTGGATGGATCACAAAGGTAATGGAGTATGACGTGCACATCAAAGTCACTAAACTTGTCGAGGAGGTGGGGTTTATGTCAACAACTTGCAACAGACATGGAATCAAAAAGTAATGAGGACGTGACACTCCTAAATACTGATGAGGATGTTGATCAAGCTGATTGGTTATCCAAAATGAAGAATTTCATCTTCTCAGGAGCATACCCGACAAACATGGATAAAAACCAAAGGTGAACTTTCCGTCTTCAATCTATCCCATATGTTTTGGTAGATAGCATTCTCTTTCGAAAAGATTTGAACGGCGTCCTCCTTCGGTGCATAAGACCAGAACAGGTAAGTAAGATACTAGAAGAATTTCATAATGGCCTATCTGGAGGACATTATTCCACACGAACAACAGCTACCAAGATCATGCGAGCTGGCTACTATTGGCCAGATTTATTCAAGGATGCCCATCTTTGGGTAAGGAAATGCAAAGAATGTGCCTTTTTCACAGGTAAGCAGAAGCTGGCAGCTCTTCCATTGCATCCAATTCAAGTGGATCAACCCTTTGTTCAATGGGGGTTGGACTTCATCGGAATGATTAATCCTCCATCTAGTGACGGACATAAGTGGGTCCTTACTGCAACAGACTATTTTACTCGATGGACAGAGGCGGTAGCATTAAAAGAGAGCAATGAAAAGGTAGTTCTAGATTTTTTAGAAGGTATAATGACGAGATTCGGTGTTCCGTTTACAGTCATTTCAGACAATGCGCTGGCTTTTCTTGGTATGAAATTGAGTGAATGGGCTGTTAAAAATGGGGTATACCTCAAAACTTCATCCAATTACTATCCTCAAGGAAACGGATTGGCTGAGTCTAGCAACAAAAACCTCATAAGGATTATTAAGCGCACAATGGAGACTAACAAGAGGACTTGGCATACACAGCTTAAGACCGCCTTATGGGTAGATCGGATCACACCTAAAAGGGCCATCGGAAATTCTCCTTTCGTTCTTGTATATGGAAGAGAGGCAAAACTCCCACTCTCATTGGAGTTACCTTCTTTGGAGTTAGCTCATCAACTTGAAGTTATAGAGAGTGATCCTCGACCAAGAAGGTTCTTGAACTCATGGAGTTAGAGGAAGTACGAGACAAGGCTATGAAAACTTTGGAGCAGCATCAGGCTCAAGTTAAGAAATCTTTTGACAAGAAGGCGTCCGACAGGCATTTTCAAGAGGGAGATTTAGTTCTCAAATGGGATGAAGACAGGGCCAAACCAGGCAAGCATGCCAAGTTTGACGCTCTTTGGAGTGGGCCATACATCATCACAAGTTGCAAAGAGGCAAATTCATTTCATCTATCTAGGCTCAATGGAGAAGAACTGCCCATTCATGTGAATGGGATACATCTCAAAGCTTGTTTTTGAGAAGCGTTCCACCCCTGTACAGTTAAATTAGGTGTTTTCCTCCAAGTGCTTATGCACATTGTTGCGTGTTGTTGTTTTGCTTTCCTTGTTGTTGTGTTTTGTGTTTTCTGCACATTGTTTCATCATTGGAAGGTGTCAAGGAGAAGAAAGGTTCAAGGTTTCCATAACAGTTCAAAATCTACTTCATTCAATTTTTTGCAATGTTCCATGGATGTCAAGCATTCAACTGATTCAGTATACTTCATGCTTAGCATTCCAAGGAGGTCCAGGATATCGGAAATGCTCAAGGAGATTCGGGATGTGTCAAAGAAAATCATACTACTTTCAGGATTCCAACATAGACTCCATGCCCAATGGATGACTTAAGGCTACTGGAATCATGCTTAGTAGGCAATCATCCCCGAGAGGTCGCCAAAAATGTTATCCAATTTTGCACACCTGGCAAGATTGGACAAGGGGGTCCTGTCATGTTCAAAATGAAATAATAGTCCCAGGAACCCACCTTCGGTTATTATCAAGATGCAATAATTAAAAATAATTCCTAAATTGCATATGAAGAGATCACCTAGCATCGAAAGGCACCCAGTTGATCTCAACTCAGTGGAGAGTTCAGGGTCGAGTTGATAAAGAACCCGGTGTCAAATTGATAATCATCTCAAAAATCATCTCAGTGGAGACTCTCAGTTGTAAGAGCTCAACAAGGTCTTGTTAATGCAAAATATAGCTCGTTGAAAATTGACGAATGAAGGGAACTCTATAAGGATCTCGGTAGAGATCGATGCATGCGGAAGTGAAGGCCAAGTCAGGGAGAGTCAAAGTTTGAGCTATCAATAAAGTCTCAATGAATTGGAAAGGTTCAAGCCACAGGCGGAAGCGAAGGAGAGAGATAAGGAGTTCGACTCATCTTCGTGACTCGTTCATTTTGGAGATCATGTGGTGAGCTTCTTTTAGGACACATTCTGCAGAGCTAGGGTGATTCAAATGCAAGCCAAGGCATCAAGAGTGCCATAAAATGAATGGAGATCATTGCGTAAACAGAGATACGTGATGGAGCCCTATCAATGGGACTCATCGAGCATGATGGATAATTCAAGGCAACTCGTTTCGTGTGGATGCATTAAAGATGGTTTCTAGGATACAATTCCAGGGCTCATTGATTAATGCGAACTGGGAGGACTACTCGAGATAATTTTTCAATGGTAAGCTCGCAGAGATAGCAAGAATGCCGGGCCAAGGTATTAGTGAATACAGTATATATATTTTTTGGCGTTGTTCAGACCTTCCTCGGCCGAGCATTTGGTGCACAGGTAGTTGACATGTTATAGCAGAAGCCTTTTTGAGCACTTCCAACAAGCAGGTCATCCAACTATGTGTTTATCTGATCATCATCGAATGCATCCTCAAATTCGGGATTTTCCTTCAAGATATTTTTATGAAAATCGATTAAGTGATAGTGAGAGTGTTACCGGGAGACCTGATGAAATTTATTACAAAGATTCTCTATCGAGACCTTACTTGTTTTACGATGTAATTCATGGAAGCGGATCTCATAGAGGTGGAACTATTTCATATCAGAATATTCATGGAGCATAATTTGCTTTGCAATTATATAAGCATCTTCAACAAGTCACTAAGTTAGCAAGCGTAAAGGTTTCTGTTGAAATTATCACACCTTACAAGCTACAGCTGAAATGTTTGCGCTAAGAGTTTGATGTTATCCTCAAATCTATTGAAGGAAAATCATGGGCTAGGCACTGGAATAACTTCCAGCCATTACTAGAAACAGTAGTGAACACAATCTCAGCCTCATTCGCAAAACTTGCCTCAAGATTTGATCGAGCTTCTTCCATGGAAGCGACTTTCCAAAGTGAAAAGGCGAGACAACTCAACTAAAACTTTATCTCGTTCTTCGACTACAGCGGCAAGATTTTACAACAACTGATCACGGCTGTGGTCGCATGCAACCAGAACATCAGGATCAACACCAACGGTTCCTTGGGATCACCCTGTGGCAGCTGTCACAATTAACTCTCTCTGGAGGTGATTGTTTTTCTGAGATAAAGTTTACTTCTCTACCCTGTAGCTGCTGCGTATAGCCAATTCGAATTGCCAAGTGAAGGCACGATCATGGCAAGAGAATGAAAATTCCGCGCGCTAGTGGAAATAGTGGAGAAATCGGGTCAAATTGCCAAATCTGCGTGGCGAAGTTGAGTCCGGGCCCGTGGATTAATTTGTCCAAGCTGCGGGGATTTGGAGCTATTATGCCAGGCGTGGAGATATTCGTTTGGCAAACCATGACCGAAATTCCACGCGGGGGAGATTTGGAGCAGCACCGCCAAGTGGAAATTTTAAGATGGAAAGCCATGTTGTTCACTCCGCGCGGGGGAGATTCGGAGCAGCACCGCCAAGTGGAAGCTTTGCAATGACAAGCCGTCGTGAGGTTTCCGCGTAGAGAAGAATTCAAGTTTATTTCCGGAATACCAGGCGAGTCATCAAGTGGGTCAAAACACGTTGGAGTGGTAAACGAGAACGTGCTCACGAAGATAGATGGATTATCGGTTAAGCCATTTGGTGCATGTGTAAGGACTCAACAAGTAAAGCTCAGTCAAGGACCGAGTAAATAGGCAAATTGGTTGGGGAAGATCAATGTAACGAAGACCCGTTCAATGTGGAGGTGAATAATGAGCAGTCGAAAGGTTCAGAACTCAGTCATATTACCACTTCTGAGGATGCTTACAGTGGTTCATTGTTATAGTGGTACAACTAAATTGACATTTCCCACGCTGCAATGCAATGCCAGTGCCAATGCCATCCACTTTCAATCTCAATCTCACAGCGTTATGTACAGAAGGTTGTTTGAAGGAGGCTCTACACATTCTGCGTACCACACACAACACCCCTGTAAATCCATATAGATATCTTAAACTATTGCAGACCTGCATTTCCAGGAATACGCTTTCACAAGGTAAACAAATCCACTGTCTCGTCAATCATAGAGAATTTGCATTTTCCACACGCACAACTATTCAAAATAATCTCATCAATACGAAGCATGGCAGAAGAATAGGAGGTGGACCGAGTTGCTCATTGACAAGAATCTCAAGGCGTCATAGCGGTAACAATGATCAAACTGTCGAATGGAGCGAAACAACCCATCGTTGGAGAAGTGTTGCAGAGGAGTTTAAGTGAGCGAACCATCTGATGTATGGAAGGTGAAACTCGTAGCAAAAAGATTTGCTCAGTTTCGAGCTTAAATACATGTGCCGACAGTGATGAGTTGTTGAAACCACGGTGAGATCTCATCCGGTTGACAGTATTTAACCAGGCAGGAGGCATGTTACAGCACAGTAGAAGTCTTTTGAACGCTTCCAGCAAGCACTACAGGAAACAAACATTCACTGCCGTGTATGATAGATTGGAGTCACGCCATTCAAGGCTTCATAAAATTTGCCCGAACCAGGAGATGAAGGTTTGAAACGGTGCAGAATGAAACGATTCATATTGCTCAGCATGTTTTCTCCTAGAAACGAATTGAATGTGAAGGTCAACTCTGAAATACCTGGTCGGCCGTTTTGCATGCTGCATCCTTGTTACTCGTAAATGGTCTCTTTGAGAAAACTCGAGGGTAGAAGCAATATTTATACCCTTCCATTATGTACGTCCAATCAGACAATAAAAGTATTCTTTTACCAGATTCAGAGAAACTGTGTTTTTTCAATGGACGATTATACTGCAGTTTCAAGCTAATCTTATCGAGCTTTATTTCTATTAGCTTTGATCCACGACTAAGGGAGAATTCATATGGTTGTTACCTGTACATTTTTTCAAGGTCCTCTTGGCTGCCCCAGTTGTTCAATGTATTTCTTGAAGGGCTTATTTTATGTGTTGCAGATTGTAACATAAAGGATCTTTTTAGTTTCTGAAAAATGGGTATATTGTGTAGCTCACAGCTACCTATGCCATACTAAGATCCCAATAGTGGCATAATTGTTGATTGGAGCCGAGATTGCGAGTGCACTGCCAAAATACCGAAGGGCTCTTTGGCCAAAAAATCAGTCTCAAGGGTGTCTATCGACATGTTATGGGCATAAGCCTAGGTCATCATCATGGCAGCATTAGGTCTTTATTGTTAATGGCATTTTCTCATCGTTTGGAGGGTACAATTGTGCTTATTATGGAAAAGCTAAAACATTCTTACTACAAGTGTTATATGATGAGGAAGAATCCTGAGCATTGTGGTAAAACCATTCTTTTTAGAGATTTCGGGTTAAGCTCGGTATTCAAGTGAGTTTGAGCCCAGGAAAGGTAAGATCGTTTGCTGGATGAAGAGCTCGGTGACTTCGCAGGGAGCTCGTGGTGATGTTTCATGAAGTTTGAACGTGGAATGCATAAATGGCTTCGAGTTAACAGAGCAAAATGATAAGAATCAAGTTTGATAGCCCACCATTCGGAGGACTCAATGCAAAAGAGCCCGATTGCCAAGACGAGGAAAGAGTTGGTGTGGGGTTCAAAATCAATTGCAACACCGAGTTAGAGGATTCGAAGCTCACCGAGTTGAGATTTGTGCAGACTCTATCCACATGGACCCCCCTCCTCTTCAAGTCAAACGGGTCAACGGGGGGTCCCAACATTATGTTAATTAAATTAATATTTTTATTTAAATATTTTAATAATAATATTTATTATTATTATTTAAATATTTTATTTAAATATTCTTTTAATTAATTGAGAAGACTTGGTCATCAGGCAATTAATGACCCATGATGGAACCTTCTCAGGTAGTTCAACTAACTGCAATAAATACATCATGGGCCTTCATTTTAGGAATGTAATTATGACCATTTCCTCTTCTTTCTCACATATTTTTCTATAAATGTAAGTTGGAAGCTCATTTCAAAGGGTTCCAACAGTTCAGACAAGTTGGACAGTTAGATATCTCAGGCAAGAGTGTATACTTTTCAAGGGTCCTCTCTCTTCTGCAAGTTGTTCTTGTGTGTTGAGAGAACTTTCAAGCCTCCTCTTCAAGACTGTAATGGCAACTATTGCCTCTTCTGAATGTATGATGCATTGTGCATGTTATTGAAGCAATAAAAGTGTGTGTTTTGTGACTAATCTCGGTCCTTTCATCCTTCTATGCTTCTTTGTGCCTTTCTCATACTTGCAGGTACACTGTGCAAGTTTAAGTTTCTATTGCAGGTTCTTGGAGTTCTGTGCTTATCGAGTGGTGAAGTATTGCATGCAGTTGAGTTGTGGTGTCTGTTCACCCTTCTTGAGTTCATCCTTCTTCACTGGGAAACTGGTATATTTCTCGGTCTGATAAAGTTTAACAAAAGGAACGCGTGTCTCTTAGTTTGTGGTATCCTGTACCCTCTCTAAGTTGCAGTAGGTGAAGTTGACCTGTGGTGCACACACCCTCTTCAAATTAACCCTTCCTAAATCTGAAGACACCCTTTATTCGGTGCATCACCATCCCTAGTATAGTTTCATTTCTGTAAAACTCTTTCCCTAAAACCCCATGAAAATGTTAGCATAGGACTAGATAATCATTTTTGTTTGTCCTATTCACATCCACGGCCATTCGGGGGTGCGGTGATTTGGCGAAAGGAAGGATATCTCCATCTCCTCCACAAACAAGAGGCTACAAAAGGGTCCTATCACCCTAGTTAAAAGGAACAACCATAAAGTAGTGAGGATAGATCAAATCCTCTTGAGGGGTGCTATCCATTTCTCCACATCTTAGTAACAGAGGGCCAATTAGATCCCATCCTCAGCTACAAATTGACTCACTATTATCTATCTATCTCTAAGCTTCCTATCAAATTTGTGATGTCTTTTTCAGATTTTGAAGGAGAATCAATTTGGGTACCAAAAGCGCATAAGGGGTTCGATAAGCCTCAGAAAAGAATTAAGATGCGAAGATCACCTGTCTTAGGAAAATAAATGTGCATATGAAACCGAAGTAGATAACCTTCATCTAAAATACACCCGCATACCTTCACTCCAAAGAAATTTGTGACTTAAACATCTACTTAGAACATTCATAAAAATTTCATCAAGAAGACGCCATTTTGAAGAATCCTACCTTGAAGGCTTCACAATAAATTCATAGTGGTAATCACATGTTGTCATCTACTCAAGCCATCTGTAATGACATTCTCCTTTCCTTTGATATACTGGACATCCATGTAATAGTCAAATAATAACTCTATCCAACACCATTAACGAGTGTTGAGGTTTGGTTGTGATAATATATGATGAAGGGTGAAATGACCAGATCCTCAAAATTAAGGGCCTATTCGAAAGGAACTGATATTAGTGCACTAGAGTGTGAAATATAGTTACTGAAGCTCCAAGTCATGGGTAGGATAGTTAAGCTCATAATCCTTGAGCTTACGTGACTCAAAAGAAATAACGGTTATCCCATTTTTCCACTTATGTAAAATTGATCAAACATGACCTTGCACAAGGAAAATGGGAGGGTGTTTCGATCATGTGAGCCCACATCCAATTTCGAAAATCACGTTGCGGGAAGGATCGTGATGAAATGCAAGTTTGGAAATCAATGAACATGGAGAAAGGCTCAAATTTTTCAGTTATTGTATTTTGGCACTTTAGAGAAAAAAGGGGCAAAAATGGGAAAGAAATGTTTGAAACTTGAAGCCAGAAAGTCTGAATTTCAGACTTTCAGGGTTTCGGGTTTTCGGAAACTCTCAGGCACGAAATTGGAAAATCGGCCCAAAATGTCTGAAATCTTGAAGTTTGAAAGTTTGAAAATTTAGAATTTTAGGGTTTTGGGGTTTTGGTGTTTTTGGAATCATGCATGAGAAAAAGTGAGTAAAAGTTTAAAATCTGGAAATTCTAAAATTTTAGAATTTCAATTTTTGGAGTTTTGGAGGTTCAGGATTCGTGGTTTGAAGTCTCTGAGAGCAAAATCAGAAATGTGCCAAAAAAATTCTAAAATCCTGAAATTCTGAATCCCGAAAGGGTTCAGATTTTAGAGGTCAACATAGGTTTCAGGGTTAATACGGCAACATTTTAAGACTTCGTGAGGTTCGAGTTTTCGAGTTCCTAGTCTTGATGAGTAAAGATGGAAAAAGACAAGTTAATGTATGAAATTTTGAATTCCAAAAGTCTAAAATTTTAGACTTTTAGGTTTTTGGGTTTCATACTTTTGGAACTCTTAGGTCATTTTGAGCAATGAACACTGTTTCAACTTCCAAAAAGGAAATATGTGAAAGTTAGAATTTCGAGATTTCGGAGGTTGTATACATTTCAGAATTTCAGAGTTTTAGAACTCTCTTGCCATTTTTATAGAAATTTTTACCTGGGAGCTCATATTTTCACAAGAGAGGAATTTTTGGAAAGATCTCGATGTCTGCTACACAAATAAAATAGGATATCTTTAAATTAGTGAGAGTAAGTTCTTAAAACTGAAAATACAGTTCACCATTTTTTAGGGTTTCAAGGTGTCTCACCAACCACCATAATAAAGGTATGGACTTCTTTCTTACACAACAAGGCATGGTACATGGAGGTATGGGTTTTGAAGTGGCTCGTATCAATGTTGCAGATATATTGAATGCATTTTTAGGGTGGTTGAGGGAGGATTTCAAATTCTTCTATCCCCTTATCTCTTTTCTTCCTATATATTTTAAGTAGGGGAATTTTCTCAAAAGTTGGGACAAATTGGTTTTTCACCCTCCCTTCCCTTCTTTTTCTGCAGAAGGGGATTTGTGGAGTTTAAAACTCCCATCTAAAGTGTAAATTCAATCTTGTTTCTTGTCCATTGTAATGGATTGTATCAAAATTTTGAAGTAATAAAATAAGTCGTGAATGATTTCAACCTTCTCTTATGTTCATTGCATCTTCCTGATCTCTCATTGCCATCTTGGTTATCTCGTGTGCATGGTGGTTATATTTCATTTTAATGGTTTGTGTTTAATTTAAAAGAAAGTGTTCAACATTTCATTAGTGCATCACCTTTGTTAGTTTAGGTTTACTTTCTTACATCTTCTTAACCATGTCTCCTCGACAAGTTAGAGTAGGTTTTAGAGTAGATCTCTATGATTTGAATGTGTGCATTTGAACTGAAGAATTTGAACCGACCTTCATATGGAGTGCTTTGCAGATTTCAAAGTCTCACACTTTGGGAAAATCTCCATTTTATGCAATCACACTGAGAGTATCAACCCATCGAGTTGCAGAAATTCAAGGGTGTTGTGATTACGGATCAATAATAACCTCGATGCTCAGAACTACACGTTATCCATATTTCACCCCCGCCAAATATTGGATCAAGTCACAAGCCTACATATAAGGAACCTAAGAAAACTCATTCAAATCCTACAAATTGGTCACAGAAGGACTCAACCATGGAGTGGTAGAGGCTAAGAGAGATCAAAGGATCTGTACAAAAAGAAATGACTCTATCAAGCCGTTTCCATGTCTTAAATCCGTTCTTCAAGATACAAGTTGACTCAACTATGGGATAACAGGGTCATACAAGAAGGGGCAATGTTGTAGAAGGAACAAAGACAAGAAGGGGAAGAAATGGTGAAGATCCGAAGTCCTTGGGATTGAAATGGTTCAGGAAAAGGTCCAAAAATGACTAAGTATGGAGGAGGCAGCGAAAGAGACCACATGTCCTAACGGCGCTTCTCCAAAGGTGAATCCAAAAATGGGAACCCAAACTTGCGCCAACCCTCAACATAGATAATGGTTAGATAGAGTCAAAAGGAGGGATTCAAAATTGGCTAAGTATAAAAGTGTAAGTGGAGGATGCCAAGTGTCAGTGTGGGGCATCTCCAAGAGTTGGTCCCTAAGAGACTGTTATCTCGTTTTTAGCACGATTCCAGCTAAAATTGAGTTAACCATAGAAAATTTTTAACTAAACCTCCTAAAAATGCCCTTTGAAGGAGATTTTTGGGTTTTCAGGTTTCCATCGCATGGAAACATGTCTTTTACATGCTTCATGTCAAGTGTCTTCGAAACCTGAAACCCAATTACATTCCCATGTATTGGGTTTTCGGAACTCAGGAGCATCGAAACATACCTTTAAAAAAACATGCTTCATGTTGCTTGTTTCCCAAAACCTAAAACCCGAAATGATCCTTTGTTTCAGGTTTTGGAACTTGATAACACCCAAACATGTCTTTTGCATGCTTCATGTCAGTTGGTTCCCGAAACCCGATTTGATAAGAAAACCTTTGTTTTGGGTTTTTAGACGTGCTAAGCATGATGACATGGCATTAATGTCGAGTTGTCGGTTAGTTGGCACACGTGTCGAGAGGAGGTGTAATAAATGCTAGGGTTTTATAAATAGTCCAATTTTACATGTCATTTTTACCTGACATATTTTCGCTACGTGGATTTTTTGTACATGCTCCTTCGACCTCCAAACCTGACTGAACCTCTTGATCGATTTCTGATCCGTCTTTGACCATTTTTTGAATTTATTGAAGGTATTTTTCTCTTCTTATCATTTTGTGTCCTTTGGGGTTGTTTTTGAAGTATTCATTCAGCGTGTTTCCTCTTTTCTTTTTCTTTCCTCTAGGTTTAGGGTTTAGGATTGTTTTCTTCATTTTTTTGTTGTATTCCCATAAAACCCCTTGTTTAAAAATTCATCCTAGGTGTTTTCTTATTTTCTTCCATGGATATACTCTTGTGGTTTTTGAGAATAATCTATAAAACCTAACTTACAAGCTTGGTGGAGATTTTACCTGTTCTGACATCCTAAAACTCCGTCACTTGTTTCGGGTTTTACAGAGTGTCGACACCACTTGGTTTCCACCTTTTGTATCAAGTTTCACAGAGTGTTCAACATCACCTTGGCCACTCTTGTATTTGGTTTTATAAAGTGCTCAGCATCCTTCGACTTTCACTTGTGTCGGGTTTCACAGATTTCCTAACATCCTTTGGTTTCCGCAGAGTATCGGGTTTCTCCAAGTGCTCGACATCACCTGAGTTCTACCTTTGTGTCGGGTTTTCAAATGGTCCGACATGACCTAGTTTCTGATATACTCTGTAGTGTGGCAGGTCTTTGGGGTTGCTCAATAAGCTTCCAAGCCCGATTGTTCAACCAAAAGTTATCTAGGCATTATTTCTTCAGGACTTCTCATGTCAGATCTTGGATCATCTAAGGATAAGTCAAACAGGTCAGAAAGATGAAGTACAAGTACCGGAAGATGGAGTCCCCTTCCTACATAGATTACAATTATGACATCCGAGACACGGAGCTTGGTAACATAGACATGGAGGAATTTTGGAACAGAACCAAGGATTCTTCTCAGAGTCCCTAGATGAAGTCAATAACCAACAAGTGGCCTCCCTCTTGCAACAAGATTCCCAATGTCTACTCAATGCCCCGAGTTCATTCTGGCCTATGCTTCCAATTATGACTCAAATTCCCACTCAGTGAAAAATCAAGCAGGAGAAACCATAGTGAAGTTGGACGGGGGTTACTTTGATGACCTCTTAAGATTTCCCAACTTTGAGGAATATGTTAATGTAGATCTTAAGTCAGCACATAAATCCTGGGACAAAGATCAAGAAGACTGCATCAGGCATGTGAATAAAAAGTTCTTGATCAAGGCCAAGCCAATCATCTCTAGGTTTCCCAAGTTTGTCCCCAGGAGTGATTTCATCCTTGAAATCAGTGATATTATCACCTTGCTAAGTCGAGTATTTGGACTCCCGAGTCAAGAGACTTCCAAGGGTGGATGTATCAATTCATGATCATTATAAAGAAGAATGAACAAGGGATTGATTGGAGAGTCTTATAAGTAATGAGATAGACTCCCAAATGAAGAAAGTCTTGACTACTGGCAAGTTTTATATGTCATCATATGTCACATATGCAGCAGCCAACATGAGAAATTATCTAGGGTTAGACGTGAAGGGATGTACATCAACAAAATATATATATCAATATTTCCCTCAGCTAACAATGAAGGGGTCTAAGGATCAATTCAAAAGAGTGAATGATGCCTTCTTTTATGAGAACATCTGCATGTTGAACCTTGATTTAAGAAAGAGAAGAGTCTCTGATGAGGCATGGGACGAAGTATCAAAATGGGGTTGTATCTTCTTGTAGTTTAAGAAGTTCACATACCTTGGTGGTCATGTACCCGGGTGATCCTTTTCGATTGCCCAAATTCCCCTGTGATAAGTTGATCCTAATAGAGTTGGTTAGACAATTGCTGGATTTCCACAAATTCCAACAAAGTAAGCACAAGGCCGCCATCTCCTTCCCTACTTCCATCGGAAGGTACACATGCTCAACAGTGGTTAAAGCCAAGAATGTGGTGCACGAGCTTCAAGACAAGTTGAAGAAGAACATGAAGCAAAGAGATGGATTTTATTTCCAAGGAGTCCTTAAGTCATATGTGACCTTATATCTACATGTGCCCAAGTGTAAAAGACGTTTGGGTTAATCTTCAGGATGAAGTTGCCATCCGAAGAAAGGACAATAGTAGGTTGCCACTTGAGGAAACTCAGATGTTAGATCTATCTGACATCCTAGAAGGCACTAAGGAAAATGAGAGTGTCCTTGATGCCTCGTATGATGGTTTGAATGAAGACCAATATGTATTCCCAGCCATTGATTGGTCCATCTTTGAGAAGGCTTTATCGCAGGAAGAGCTGCTCAAATTCTTTCCTCTACTAAGGCATGGCTCATTTCTTGGGAATGAGTTATAAGGAAGGGATTTTTTCAAATTTAGCTACTTTGGAAGTGGGACCCTCCAAGGGAAAAAGGACAAGGAGAACAACCCTTCCAAGAAGCCAATAAAGGTTAAGTTTGTCGTAAAGGGGAAGAGCAAGGAAACACATCAATAGACACTCTCCCACAAATAGTTGAGGTTCTTGATTCACCTCTACCACAAGAAATAGGAAATCTTCCTTCAGGAGAATATATGGTCAACCTCCCATTCGTCTTTTGGTTGACAAGAGTTCATCAAAGGTAAGTCTTCCTATTATCTCTCAAGCTGTAATTTCAGAATCATTGCCTCCTCCCATTCAGCCTTTCTTGCCTCACATTTCTTCACCAAGTTCCTCAGCCATGGCAGTATCTCTCTCGGCCTCTCACCTCTTCCCACCGGACCATAGTTAACCATGGATATGCCTCCTCCTTCAGCACCTTCATTCCCGAGTCCATTTCAACGCACACTAACTTGCAAAGTGGTCACAACTCCATAAGCAAACCTTCCTCCACCTGAAGATGTGACCGTAACACCTATAATGGGAGCAACTTATTCCAATACGCCTCAATGGTTAATAGATCAGAACCCAAGGTAGAGGAAGGTGGTAGTTCCCCTACCAGCCTTTGATTTCAGTTCCCTCAAGGTCACTCCTACCAAGTCCTGCAAGAAACCCAAAACAATTTCATGGATTTCAATGGATGCCTCGGGGCATAATTTTGTAGAAATTGCTACTCCCTATGCTAACAAAACCAAGGATGATATAATTGTCACCAATTATTAGATCACAAGGGTTGATTTAGGAAAAGTAACAACGGAGGGAGCAAAATAGGATACACAAGATGCCATGAATGTGTTGTGTCAAAAGCTAAAGGAAACTAAGGAAACTAGAGATGAACTAAAAGAGAAAGTAGAGCAGTGATGTAAGTACTACTCAAGCTCTCAAAGCCTCCTGAGTTAACACCATCATCCTCTAATCCTATCAGGCTCGATTTCTCATCAGTACCCATGATTGAGAAGATTAACGAGGAAGGAAGAATGGTTGATGAATGGATCCAGAGGCTTCTCCTATAAGGAAAAGAAGTCATTAATGACACCATGGAAGTTTAAAAATCCTTGGAGGATATAAAGAAGGATGGAGAGAAAATGGATGATGAATTTTCAGTAGAATTTGGGAACCTAGAGTTAACTTTTGAAGCTCTCAATACGCTGAAATAGGTTCTATCCCGTGTCCTAGTCGAAGAAGGCATCATTCCACATGGGGACAAGCATTTTCAACTAACCAAAGCCATTAGATTCAGAATAAAGATTCTCAATGAAGCTTATAGCAAATTGAGGGAATCAAGAGATCAATTGGTTGATGGCACAAATGACATAGAAGAAGAGCTAATCAAGATATGTGCCAAAGTGTTGAAGGAAAGCTCAAGTATTTTTCTCGGTGATGATATTTACAAGCAGATTAAAGAATCAATTCAACATGAACCAACTTATGGCTTTATCCTAGAAATCATTTATAGGTTCGTGAAGATTGAAAATTCTTTGGAGACACTAAGGAAACTCAACAAGAGACTAAAGAAACTACCTGGCAATTGGAGTGATACTCAGGAAACATGTGAAGTTCTGAGTGATCATTCCACCGCACTGATGAAGATGAGATGTAGGGTATAATCTGAAAGTTCCAAGAATTTCAGGACAAGCAAGCTTTGTTGGAGGAAGACAAAGATGATGAAACAAAATAGGCATAATGTTTCATGTCATTTCAATCCTGAAATTGACATGTCTTTTTCATTTTTGTTTCATCATGTAGGAAGAAAATTTTGACTTGGTCTCCTGCGTGAGAGTCAAGCAAAATAGGAATCTCATTAAAAAGACTATTTTCTAGGATTTATCCTATTTTCTCTCAACTCCTTTTATTATAAATAAGGGATGCTTATGCATTCCAAAAGGTTGAGATTTTTGGAATATTGAGAACTATTGTGAAGAAGAAAGACTTTGTGTTTTCTTTTAATCATTTGAGGAATAGAAGCTGATGCTATTTTGTAAACTTTGTGTTGTGAGATGTATCTTTCTTAAGATATTGTTCTTATGTTCATAATCTTAAGCTATTATTTTTTTAGCATCTTAATTGTTATAATCATTTCAAACATTACATTTGTCATCTAAAACTCATATGACTATTTCGTGATTTGCGTTTTCTCGAAAGAAAGTACATTCCCTTCATTTCCTTTCCATTGTGTTTCTTCCATAATAGTAATTTCCTTTCCGATCCATTTCATTTCGAAAACAACAATATCTTCACCTATTATGGATATGGATTTTGGGATTTTATCCTAACCCCAATGGTTAGATTAGTGTGAATACTATATATATTATTTCTACTATGTTTTAGATTAGTAATAAACAGGTAGCCTCACCTGTCTTTGAGGAGGGATTTAATCCCATGTACTATGGTTGAAACTCATATTTTGGCTTGACAAAATATCCAACCAAAAATACCTACATGAGCGTGAGCTCGCCACGTAGCCCGCAGTCTCAAAGTAAGAGGGACTATTAAAAATTCCACAGATCAATGGAGGCTGACAAGTGTAAACTCAACTCTCCTCCAAAGGAAAACTTTGGGTCAGGTTTTGAAGCAAGCACGTTGCCTCCACGTGTTATATCTTAATGGCAGTAAGTTCGATTCAAGGGTTAAACAAAGAAAAGGTTCCCAAATGAGCACCGAATGACACGTGTCCTAGAGGAAAGCATGTCGTTGGGGGAAAATTTGGTTCTTTTCCCCTTTTTATCTCAAAAGGGGTAAAATTTGCAAAATGGTGCACAACTTCGAGAAAGAAAAAGTCAAGCATTTAGGTCCGAGTCAAAACCAAGGCAGGGAGTTAGGGGAAAGGTGAAAATTTACCTTTCGTTCAAAAGGCACAAAGGTAAAAATAGAAGCGCATTTCCCAGCCAACATGAAGGACCCACATGTCCAGAGGAGCTTTGGGGTTGTGGGAGTTTTTAAGTTTTGTATTTTTTGCATAAAAGGACAAAAGATAAATTATGGACCCACAAACCAGATTTTTTTCTAATCTAGCTGCCAAGTTTCCCTAAACCAAAAGGGGGACCCATTTTTCAGATTATTTTCCTCCCATTTGTATGGATTCGATAAAAACTTTAAAGGGTCATATCATTCGACTCAGGGCTCGAAATATTTCAAATCTAACAACATTGGAAAAATCTCAACCTCGTCTATGCCATGGGGGTCAGAAACTTTAATTTTGGGAGGTTAGGTGGGAGATAAATGGAGGAAATGTCTTCGGGCCTTCAATGTAGGATCCATCTATTTCAACAACCAGATTGGATTATATCTGTTTTCACCTGTTTCCTCTTCCTTCAAGGTTTCAATCGAAGATTGATACGATAAAGATGGATTTGAGGGAATATTTTATCGTAAACATTAACGGCAGTGGTTGAGCTTCAACCTACTTTTCTTGCTTCTCTCTCTCTCTCTCTCTTTTCCGATCAAATCTATAAATACGGGGTGAGATTCATTATAAAGGGTTGGAAATTCATTAATTTATAGGCTCCCTTCTCCTTCTAGAAAAGGGATCTCTCGGGGTTTGGGCCATCCATTAGAATTGTAATACGTTTCTACCTTTTGGTTACTTTGGAATGAACTGTACTCAATCCACGAGTAATAAAACACGTTTGTGATCGATTTTAGATCCTTTCTTGTCTCTTTTGCTTTCATCCGGTCTTCCATTACAGATCTGGCTATCTGTGCTTGCTTATTGTATGCATTTTATTGGTTTGTGTCTATTAGCAAAATAAGTGTTCATCATTATTTTGGTGCATCACCTGGTAGTTTAGTCATTTATTATTTCTTATACTCATTTTACCCCTATCTCCTTGGAAATTTTTAGATTAGTTATAAAAATAGATCCTCTATAAATCCTCACATATGCACCTAAACGAGAGGAATAAGGAACCATCCTTCAATCTTGAGAGCTTCCCATTTTGCAAAGTCCCACACCTTGGGAAATTTCAATGTTATAAAATCACACCAAATGAGTCTCGCTTTAAAAAAGTAGACCTGTAACTCATTTGGGGGTGCTGTGATTTTGCACTAACAACTACTCCTAGACCCTCTAATGAAGTATTGGTACAAACCAAAAACTCTCCAGATTGGATCTGGAATGATTAGTGTCGTGGTTAGTATCTCCTTAAGTAATAGAAAATACTACTCACACTTTGTTGTCTAGTCAAATTTCTTCACTTTTCATAGAAGATAACTATTAAGACGCGTAATCCTAGAAAAGTCATGTATAAACTTGTGGTAGTACCCTTCTAATATCATGAAACTCCTAACCTATCTCACTAATATGGGAATTGACTAATCATGAATGGATTGAATCTTAGAGGGATCTACCAAGATACGCTCTCCTTAAATGATGTGACCTAAGTATTGAATCTATGACGAAAATAAATTGTACTTCTCTAGGTTCCAAAATAGCTTCTAGTCCAGTAAAAACCTATAGTACTTGTCTCAAATGTTCCTCATGCTCCTCCTTTAAACTAGGATATATTAATATACCATCCAGAAAACCAGGACAAAAGAGTTAAAGAAGGTCCTGAAAACCCCATTCACGAGGCTTATGAAAACAATTGGGGCATTGGTCAAACCAAAAGGTACAACAGTGAACTCATAATGCCCATAATGAGTGCAGAAATTTGTTTTATGAATATTTGCATCTACAATGTGTAATTGATGATATCCTTACTTGAGAACAATCTTGGAGAACACTCTATCTCCCCTCATTTGATCAAACAAGTCATTAATCCTCAGAAGTGGATAATGGTTCTTAATTTTTATCTTCTTAAGCTTCCTAAAATCAACACAAATCCTAAGAGAACCATCCTTTTCCTTTAAAGAAATAATTAGTACCACACATGAAGACATACTAGGGAAAATAAGGACCTTCTCTAATAAATCCTCTAGCTGAATCTTGAGCTCTTGAAGCTTACATATCATAATTCCATAAGGTTCCCTAGAAAATGGCGCAACTCCTTATACTAGGTATACGGTGAAATCCACATCTGTACATGGTGGTAATCTAGGAAGCTCACTCAAACACATCTCGTAAAATCTATCAATAATGCGTGCTCCTCAAGTGGTGAATGGTTTCAAGTACTATCTAATTGATCACCGATCCTAATCATAAAATACCGACATCCCTTGTACATGATCCAATTGAGTTGGTTATCCAAGATCATGCATAAGGAAACAAGCCTCTACATCCCGTAAATAACAAAAAAATTCCCAAAGTCATCCTAAAACTCAAGGATCTTACTCATATAGTCTAGTTTGGCCCAATCAGACTCAAGACAATCCATGCCTAGAAAAACCATGTAGGATCATAAAGGAAATACTCAAAGATCCAAGGTAGTGGAGAATACTCCCAAATCGAGTATATAACTCTCCACGTAGGTATCCACTTCGAGTTTGAACCAAGAGGCCAACTCGACTTACCAACTATGTGGCTTCCTAGACACCACTATCCAAAAATGATCAATTATCGAAGGTGATATAAGTGAATGATACAAATGAATATAAAGCAATAGAGAAATAAATACCCCTTATAGTACATGTTACCTCGATAACCTTGGCCTCATGCTCAATGTGGGAGTTATGTACTATTACATAGACATAATGAGCATGTCCTACATTTTCCACTCTCTTCTCGAGAGATATGAGATCTCTCTCTATATAAACGATAGCTATTTTTTGTGGACACATACACACATAGTGATCAGGGGACACACAAATAAAACATCCTATTACACCTCTCTTAGAAGGGGTCCCTCTTGTAGTCTGACGTACCAAACCTTTAATCCCGAAGCTTGAATAATGTTGAGTATAGGCTTGATGTACCTGTTTAGTACCCTATCTCCTATCTCTACCCACACCAAAACCTCATCAAAATCTACCTCTCTATATACTTTGTGTCTACCTTTTCCTTGGTTTTGGTGTGTATGGTCCTATGACTATTGTTTTCTATGCAACAGAGGTCTTGAGACCGACCGTGGAGGCATGAATCCTCCTCTAGGGGGTTATGTTGTACCCCATGACCCATGATCCTAAAATTATTACATATTCTACTAAAACTTACCCCTATTCATGTATTTTTCCTATTAGGCATTGATCATTTTATCCTCATCTAGGTATGCCTTCTCTATGACCTTCTCAAGTGCCATAGGAGATAAAATCCTAATGGCCCCGACTATATCTACATTCAGTCCCAAAATGAACTTGTTGACTTGAAATTTCTCATCCTAAAGATAATCCACATACTGTAATAAATCAATAAATCAGCTCTCATAATGTGCAACCATCCGTGAACCCTTTCAGAGATCGTAGAACTTGTTGATCCTCTTATGAAAAATGCTTCAACATGTATCGGGATCTAAAGATCTCCTCAATCCCCCTAAGTCACCATATCTCTATTCAGATGGAAATTTCACTCCTCATTCCTCCACCATATCATTTGTTGTATCACAGAGGAGGTGTATCAAGAACCTAACCTAGACATTGCTCTTAGATGAGTAAAATACAATTTAAGCTGTTGAGGCTCGGGAGCCATGACTTGGCCCCAAATCCATCCGAGATACCAATGTAAGTAGGTAGTTATATATGAAGGATATCCCAAATCACACTCGGCTCTATCATGATCTTGATGATGATGTCCAATCATCCTCTCAACTAGGGATTTTGGCCATCCATCATGAAATGATGCCTCAAATTTGTGAGAGCATGTACAACAAAGCAATGCCATGCTCTCAAGGTGCATGGAGGGGCTACATGACCTCTCCTATCTCTATGTATCATGCTAGTAGGGGAGTGCGCCAAACTAAGTTCTAAGGTATCCTCTATATATAGTTACTTGATATATAGAAAGAAGAGATATACGGGGTGGGAAATGCTATCTAGACAATCAAGGCGAGTCTCTCTCTAGAGTGTATAACAAACCTTGTTGTTGGCCGTGGTGGGGAAAATCGTATATGATTGTGTGTCCTCGAATGGTGGTGTATCCTCTCCTAGACAATCAATCTCCTCTCCTAGCTCCTATTGTGAATGGATATATCTTCTTTGTAAGACCCCATCATCTACTGTGCACCGTATATAAGATCTATTTTCCTAAATCATGGGCACATGGCTCTGTGTAGGGGGCCTATGTCCCAAATCCCTAATCGAACAAATTATCATACCATGTACAAGCATCATGTGTAGGTAGGGAAGGCAAATTATGAGTTTGTATAAGGTAGTGGAAATGATTTAAAATATTTACATCTATTGAATTATTCATTATTAATTTAATGATAAAAATTACATAAAGCATCTGCTATAGTAACTCGGGCATTGATACAAGATATAGTGCCTCATATTTTGACACTCGAAAATCATCTCATTCACCAAAAAATCTAGGCAATTTTTGAAGCGTGTTACATTACGGATAATTTATATATTACTAAGGCTACAAGGTAAATGCAGCCCTTGGCCCAGGATAATTTTATTTAATTCTTTTATTTAAGTCCAAGCTAATATTTTATCATCACCTTACATAATTAAATCATCCCAACAGAATCTATAACACATATTCATTTTCCCCAACAAAATTAGATATTCACTTTATTCTAAATCTTCCCGATGACCCTTGGTTTATCTCCCTAGGCCATCTCATTTAATATAAGTCACCCCATTCATATTAAAACATATAACCCGCCCTTTTTAAGGTGTAGGGTTTAATATGGACCCTTAGATTTTACCAATCTCAACCCTTAGAACCCTAGGTTTTCTTATAACCCTAAATCTCCTCTCCTTTAGGCTTTCTCTTTATTTTTCATTTCCTTGTTTTCATTATTTTCTTTTGCATGAGTTTGCATTACATGGAGGAGGAAATGGAATCTTAAAGAAATATATAATCCATCTCATAAAGAATGATATTTTCCCTTTTTATTATAAAATCTAGGTTATTTTCCCTTCTAGGGTTTACAATATGTTCTCACATTTATTTTCTTTCTTTTGGTGAAGGAAATAGGGTTCCGATTGTAATTCTATGTTCTATGTGATTTTTTTCTTTATTCTAGGGGTTGATTTGATTTACCCTCATATACAAATTTATGTATATGTGTGTGTGTTTGTGTGTGTCGATTTACAAACACACACACACATAACTTATTACAAAAATATTTGTTATTTTGAAGGCTTACAACTTGTCCTACTACGCAGGTTCACATAAGGGGTGGCAATAGTGCCCTGGCCGGGTAGGGGTGGGAGAATCCATGGAAGTCGAGAGTCAAAAGGGAAGGGAAAGGGGCAACCGTGGGAGAGAGGTGAACGGTGGGGAGTGGCATAGATAGAGGTGGGGGTGTGGGGTTTGGGGTAGGTCACGGCCTGTCCCAACCCTCACATGGCCCCAATCAAGCTAAATCAATACTGTAATATTGCCATGGTTTCCACACACACACACACACACACACACACACAAATATATATATAAACCACGTTTTAAATATAGTCATAAAGTTATGTAAATCTAAAATCTCTCCTTTTTTAGTAATATATATAAGTATTGGATAATACATTTAGATATAATGTCCAATTTTCTATTTTTTTCTCACAATGATAAATATACTGATTTTGTAAACTAGAGTAAATTTATAGGTATGTATATATATATATATATATATATATATATATATATATATATGAAAGTAATGTGTAATTTCTAATTTGAAAGCTTATAGAGATATTAAAGAGTATATTACCATGAAAACTAAGTTTATTAAAACCTCCATAATTTTAATTTTTCCTTTAAGGAAATAAATCTTCATGAAATCGAATAAAAAGGGGAATAATTTAAAAATATAGATTTAAAAACTTTCAACCATTTGGACACAAAATGCAAGGAATTTAAATAAAAAAGACATTTTTTTGTTGAATAAAAGAACAATCTCATATGTTTGATTCAATATTCCAATGGAGAGATGAAGTTTTAATGTCTATCATATTTCCTAACCACTTTCTAAAGGACTTCCCTTATCAAAATGCAAATGCATTCCTTCTTTATACTGAGTAACAAGGTCAGTAACATACATCATAAAAAAGAAGTGTGAATGTTCTATGAGGGTAGAAACAAACCTACTATAATCATATATTTTCAACTAGAAGGAATGGAGAGTGCAAAATGCAATTAAAATGACACTTTTAGGAGTTGAAGCAATACTAAACTACACTATCACTTCACATTCTTTTCATAACATATACTATGAAATGTAACTTAATTTTTTTCTTCGTTTCCATAACTTATGTAAGATAAAATAATTATTTGGTAACCACAATGGATTACTAAGAAAAACACTTTTCTCTAAATCAAATAGGAAAAACAATTAGAAGAAACGTGCAACCCATTCCATGTCGCATGTACCAAACTTGTGCTCATTTCTACAAATCTTTAATCCAACACAAATGATAATGTTACCTTCCCATACCATAGTTAAGCCTTGAAATATTATCTTTAATGAATATGAAAAAACCCAAAACTTCCTTAAAACAAAGTTCACAAACATTCCCAATAGCAATAATAGGACTTTGTTACAACAAGAAGACATCAAGATTACAATATGGTAATATTCATTAAAAGGACACAACATATTCAAGTACAAGATACAAGATTCATCTTAGGATAGGAGACAACTTAAAAATGTTTACAACATCATTACAATAGCATAATATAATGCAATAGGATAAGCCTCCCTAAAATGGGGAACATCATGTCAAAATTTTGAAGTTTTCTTCACCAAACTCCAAGCCAAATCTACAAGTTTCCACTCACAAGATGAAAGGGACCGATTACCTCCTAACCAAATGACATCATCACATGCCATCTCCAATAAATGGAGGACTTGATATCCTACCTACAAGCCCATGGGAGAGTGTAGCAAATCAAGGGTGTCAATCACACAAACACAACTTTTTCACACACAACAAAAATTGAAGTTTTATCACATGAGGAAAAACTCCATATTTTCTGTGAGGGGAAAATTTGTAAGAATCCTTTAAGAGATAAAATAAAATAAAATAAAATAATAGATATATTCATTTATTACATGTAGAAATAAAATAACAGATTACTTTATTATTTACTATAATAGAAAGTTAAATTTGTGTATTAGTAAGGCAACTTACGTACACACATTATATTGGTGTTGAACTTTCACAACGAATAAATCACACCCATATCTTGTATGCCTTTTATCAATATTTCCTTGTTATGACAATGAAATTTTAGGGTTTTTTAATTTTAAATATTTTAGATTTACCTCATCCTATTCACCATTTGTAATGCCCACTAAAACAACCCACTTGAGACCAAAGATCAACCTAGGATTAATTAGGAAAATTATGCAATAAATTTTTTTGTTTAAAAGAGTCTAAAACCGGATTACAAGGCAACAACTATCACTAACAAGTTCCAAAACAATTTTAATTCACTAGAACATGCTTTTCTTTTATTAACAATTATTAGAGGTCATAAGGTCCAAATTTTAGGGTTAGAAGGTTTAATAAGGTTCAGAGGGTAATTCCTCACCATACCCACTCTCTAACCGACTTAAAGGTTCAACTTGATTTTTATGAAATCTAACACATTCAAAATTTCCCTAAATCACTCCCATTGTATAGGAAATTTTCTCACCTTTGGATTGATATAAAGAATTCCTCCTAACTCATATTTTTTGAGTTATGGGCCAGTGGGCCTTGGGGTGAAAATTTTCCCCAAGAGCGGCCCTGTGGGCCAAGGGTGAAAACTTACCCCAAGAGCTGGTCGGCGGGTTGCAGTGAAAATTTTGGAATTTTTTTGCATGGGGTAAGAAAAACAACTTTTCTTCCATGCACCCGCGGGTCTGCAAGTCCACTAGGGACATGTGGCACCTCCCAAGTCAGTGCGGGGAGAGCAGGGTGGTAAAAGACATTTTGAAAAATCTTCTGCGTGGGGTGAAAGCCAACTTTGTGCCCGCGATCCCGCAAGTCCATAAGGGACACGTGGCGTATCCTAAGCTAATGCATAGAAGGTGGGGAGGGGAGAAAATTAGTTTAATGCCCCAAAGGACTAAGACGGTAGCATTCACCGATGCCTCCACTGGCACCTCGCGATGCCACATGGCGGCTCCGATCGGTTTTGTAGGCCGGTGGGAAGTGGGGAAAATTAGGAAAATTTTCTCAAAATTTTCCAAAAGTGTACAAAGGAAAAAAGGGACCTTCTCCACCACCGATGTCTCATGACACCACGTGGCATCACCTGATTGGTTACATCCCAGCGGGGCGGCGGGGAAAATTTGGAAAATTTTCCAAAATTTTTGGGAGCGCTAAGCTTAAAAAGGGGTCCGCCCCTCCACCGACACCTTGTGGTGCCACATGGAAGCCTTTGATTGGCTGCGGGTTGGTGGGGAAAATTAGGAAAATTTTCCCAAAATTTTTCTGAAGTTCTAAGGGAAAAATTCCGCCCGCTTGGGCCCACCAAGGAAAGTTTTCCCAAAATTGTTTTTGACGCCAAGTGAAGGAAATTTTTCTGAGAAGGCCATAACTTTTGATAGAGGGTTCTATTTTGGGAAAACAAGGACTTTCAGGAAATATTTCAACATCCTCTTTACACATAGACCATTAATTTTTTATTTTTATAAAGTTTAAGGGGTCAAGTTTGTGAAAACATTATGCAGGATTTTACAAAGTGTAAACTGGTAAATTTTAACTTGTTAAATTGTTAAATTTGTTCTTGTCCCTCTCTCAACATGTCAAATAGACATGTGAAATTTTTTTAGGTGTATTTAAAATATATTTCAAGATTCAATTTTACTGATTGATTTACAATTTGAACATTTACATTTCTTGACAACAACACGACTGCAAAACGGTTGAGCCCAATTTTGCTAAGTTTTTATAAGAATTTCCTTAAGTGTTAATATCTAGATGAATTTGATTAGATCTTATTATGCCAAAATTAATGTTTCATTTTTATTCCTTTGTTGCAGATTCATCGAGCATTTGGGATTAAATAATTATCAATAGGAAATACAAGACAGTTCAATTTTTTTTTTAAAAGGTCTATTTGCCATTGTCTTCTTCCAAGTATTATAATGTGCTCCAAACCTAATCTAATGCATTTATTTGATTCAATTCAACTTATTCAAAAACTATAATACATCTCTGATTTCCAATTTTTACATATTTCAAAGGACAGAGTATTACATTTCCTTTATACGCATTTCTTTCTTTCAAACAGAGATTTCAATTACATTTAAAAGATTGAATCAATGCCACTGTGTAATTTGAGAAAGGTGATACATCATTTATTGATTCCAAAAGACAACTTTGTAACATCCTTCTTTTATTCTTTCCAAAAACATATATTATATACAGGACAAAATAATACATTTTCTTTTCACGTGTTTCACTTTTCCACTTTCCAAATAGGGATTTCATAGAGCTTGTTAAGTATAGATTTCTAATGGAAAGAATATCATATGAACAAGGAAAACACAACAAAACTCTTACAACCTCCTTTCCATTTGATTTCAAAATACAACATACAAAACATGTATCATTCTTTCTCATTCTTTCCAACATAGAATACAGAGTATAACTCTTTTACATTTCAAATTTCCACTTTCATTGCCAATACATAGTATCTTTCCATGATAATGAATACATAGATCATCCACTTCAAGTGGGAAAGGGGCTACAATAAGATTTCATTTCACAAGGGACTGTCAAACTGTCTATATCTCAACTCCAGAACAACATGCAGATTTCTCATTCTTCTAATTTGATCACAACAAGAGTAGGGGAAAGGAAACACTCTCCACCCAACCAAGACATCCAATGAAGAGGAGAAGCCATCCTTATTCATTGGCCCCCGAGCCCCAACCATAGTGCAATAAAATATGTGATCCAACTCATGGCAATAACAAGCTTCCACAAAAACACAAGCAACATCACAATAAAAACACAAATTAAAAAAAGAATGTAGTTTACAACTACATTAAAACATGACAAACATTACTGAGGTTTCATCAAAGCAAGCCAAAGGAGAAAGAAACTATGGGGGATGCTTCTTATGTCTCCCAAAAGGGGAAATGGGTATCACCACCGAGAAAAACACACCAAAATATATATATATATATATATATATATATATATCATTTCTAATCCCAGACATGCCCTTATGCTTCCCCAAGTACCCCTTATTCCTCACATTTCTTTATACCTCCATAACCTCTTTTGGCACCCCATAATGAGGTAAGAAATGAAAGCTATTTATTTATAAGGTGGAAACCAAATCCCAACTCCCTCTACTCTTATACCTCCCTAAAACACATTTTTGCTTCCCACAAAATAACGCCATAGTCTTCCTACACCATTCCTAGGCCATCTACCCAACAACCCACAACCATGTCAAAACATTCATACATTAACACTTACATTCATGAAAGGAGATCATTTCAAGAGTCAAGCTCCTACCTCTGCATGATGGAGTTGTTCCGAGTTCTAAAACAACAAGCTTTATCTCAATGCGCAAAGTAATCCAAAAACAGACCAACACAAGCATGCAACAATCTTCCAAAAAAACTTCTTCAAAGCAAGAGCTCCCAAAACAACAAAAGAATTCACCCAAGAATAAAGTCTCCAAAATGAAGCAACCCCAAAACAAGGCAAGCCATTCAAATTTTATAGAAGAGAGAAGAGAAAAGGATGAGGCAGATCCACGTAGGATGCCACATCACACATTTTCAACCCTAACCCAAAAGTCAAATTCATTCTCCATTGCACAATAATTAGGTGGGTGAATAATATGATAATTTACTTACACACTCAAATCTAATCCACACCCCAAAGGACTGAAATTAAATTATGTAAGAAAAGTGCAATTAAAACCTACAATTTGCCTTCTCAAAAAACATTATAAGAGTATTATCTCAACTCCCCAACCATAGGTATGGTTGGTATTTAAATTTAAGAGGTATGGGATAAGTTTAACTTGTCCCACAAGCCTCCAAAATCATCCTCCAAGGAAAATTTCGAATTTCCAAGAAGGTGGAGTGTTTCACACTCAAAAGTTAACTTACACATCACTTACACATCTTTAATCATGGCCAACAACTCTATTAATTACTTTCTTATGACATGTTTTAATTAACTAACTTAACAACATGATTACTCACAATATTTACACACCATTTAATGAATAATGAAAGGGGTAAAAGCACCACAAAATAAACACATGCAAACATAAACAAAGGGACCAAAATAAAAGGAATACATAAAACCCCTTGGTCACAATTAAAGGTGATCCCCCCATGGGAATCCCTAACACACACAAACACACACAAATAAATACTAGTTGGCATGGTGACCTTGTTGAATTCATCTATAATTCCAATGTGGTTGGTCTCCAATACCTCAATGTTTTTTTGGTATTTTAACTTGCAAAACACAAATACCTCCTTTGGCCTCATGGCCATATCAGAACATCCAAAATAATATAAATATAATTCCCAAAATCATTTAGATGTATGAATCACAACAACATCAAAGGAATTTAACAATTTCATTTATGGTTTTATCAACAACTATATTATCATCCAATAATTTCCATTTCTAGGTCTACTCACAATATCCAAGTATCACAAGTTCACATAACATCCATAATATAACCATGTCAAACATTATATCATCATCAATATCCAAAATGTCTCTAATAATCATCATGCATAGTAACTGAATCAAGTCAACAATAATCCATGATCTAATATCTAACAGCATACTATAATAAGGTCCATAATCATGTCTGTAATATAATCGGTAGTATCATGATTAGTATCAAAAAGGTGTCAAAGGGAAGTGGGCACTACACCATTACCAATATTTTTCTCAAGAAAACAAGTTTAAAGTAGGAGTTTCAGGGGTATGTAGATTTAGGAAAGCTAAGTGAAATAAAATAGAACAAAACAAAATAAAATAAACAAAATAATAATAAAAATAGACCCATGACGATAAAACCCACCAACCGGGTTAAGATTTTTCTAAACCAAAAGCGAGAACATGGAGAATGACACATCTTAAAATACCTTTCAGACATGTCATTTTAATTGCATAAAAACTTTTAAAAATTGTTTTTCTTTAAACCCCACTAGGAAGAAAAATGTGACCTTATCTATGGCCACAACTACCCACTTCTCTGCCACTCTGCACACACCGAAACTTTGTGGCCATTGTTATCCTTCAATAAAACCACAAACAATAAAAAAATAAAAACAAAAATGTGAGATGTATATTTATATGCATAAGCCCAAATATTACATAGAAATGAACTCCATATTTAAAATAAACTAGCATTAACCGAAGATGAGGCTCACGTCCAAACCAAAATCATTGGATAATCCTCCAAATATTTCCATGAGATTATACCTAAAAGGGGGATAAAAAAGAAAAAGAATGATTGATACAAAGAAAAAAAAAGCACATCATTGTTTAGATTTGTGTAATCTCAAATACCTAATTAACTATGACATATTTTTCAACACACAAATGACCTAGAGAATATTTCTAATTGATTCTAAAATATTCTCTCCTACCCATGCACATTTAATGTTTTTTAACTTTCCAAAGCTTGTTCAAGAAGCTATCTATTTTGAAAGTCCTTTATATAATTGAAGCGTTTGTATGAATTTTTAAGTAAAAATGAGTAGTGAAGCTCTATCAAAATATTAATAGAAGTGGATTATTTTGCATATTTTTCTTTGTATCTCTCTCCTCTATTTTACCTTACCTCGCTTGCATCTTAAAATTCCTTCATCTAGCATTAATGAGAAAATCCTCATTCACTACATCCAATTTTAGACCAATGCATGTGTTGTTTTGGTTTTTCATAGGTCAAAATTATTCCCTTTTAAATATGTGTAATTTTTCTTATTTAAGTCTTTTTATTTTATATTTAGTAGTTGGTAGCACTAGTAGAATTCTACTCTAGCCTCAAATTCCTATTTTTAATGGTAAAAACTATTATTATTGGGATATTCGAATTAAAACCCTTTTCTTTGGTCAATATATTTAGGAGCTTGTTGAAAATTTATTCTGAGAACAACAAGATCATGAAGAATATAATGATTTTTCATAAGGAGACAAAGATCTTTGTAAGGAAAATAGCAAAAGAGATGCAAAATATTTCATTTTTATAAAACAAGGTTTGTACATGTCAAAATTCTCTAGAGCGTCCACATACACTAGGTTTAAAAATGTATGGGATATCCTAAAAACTATCTATCAAGGCACCAATAAGGTAAGAATTTCCAAGCTGCAAATGTTGAGAGATATTTTGAGAGTATTCAAATGATAGAGTCTGATAGTGTTAATTCACTTTTACCCATATGATGGGTGTAATAAATAATATTTGGTCCCGTGGAGAGGCCTTATAAAATAAGAGGATCATAGATAAAATCCTTAGAGTCTACCAACCAAGTTTGGCTTCATTGTTGTTTCCATACAAGACTCCAAGGATTTGACTAAGCTCTCTATAAATGAGTTCAATAGGTCTTCTCTATCCCATGAACAAAGACTTAACATATATGGGAGATCATCTTTCAAAAATTATTTTAATAGCCAAGTTCCCATTAGTAGAGGCAGAGGAAGATTTTCCAACGGGAAAGGAAGAGGAAGATTTCATGCAAGAGGAGGTAGATATCCACATTCAAGTGATCAAGAAGGCTCCAGATTCGGCTCAAACGTTCTCTCAAGCAGAGGTAAAGGCACATTTTCCTCTCACAATCATTATCACAACTAGTCGTAGGAATAAATGTATGAAATATCTAATGTAAAATTACATTATTTCAAAAAGTATTGGAATTATGCTACTAAATGTCGAAAAAACAATATGATTTAAGTAAAAATGGGAAATTTTTTCAAAAGAATGTAATTCTAAAAGTTCAAATCATAAATCTATGCTTATAACTTGGAATGTTGCTTATGAGAGCACAAAATATGTATGGTTTTTGGATTCTAGTTGTAGTAACCACATGACAGGTTCAAAAGAATTATTTTCTAGCATGGAAGAATGTGTTGAGCCATACAAAAATTGAGTAATGATAATCAATTTTCAATAATGGAAAAGGGACCATAAATATAGAGAAAAACAAGGAGAAAATAAGTTCATTCCTGATGTCTATTATGTCCTGGGGTTAATACACAACCTCATGAGCATGGGCAGATTAAATAGAAAGGCTAAAAATTGTATTAAGGAAGGAGAATGTATTATTCTATATTGAAATACAAGCAACAGGCTAATAGCCAAGGTGTAAATGATAAGAAATAGAACTGTCCCATTGAAAATAAAAAGTGAGTTGATTACGGTGGGTACTAGCTCTTACTCCTGTATTGGTCATGGAGATCTCACTAAAGGAATGTCTCGAGCTTAGCGGTCGTTAATTCTCGAGAAAATAATGGAGTTGAAAAAGTTTTCTCAAGGTGGTTCCTCGAGCCTATCGGGTGTTAGGAATATTCAAAATAAATAAGAAAAAAAGAAAATTAACGAGGTTCCTCAACCTAATGGGTGTTAGGGTAATTATAAAAAAGGAGAAGAAAAAAATATTGAAGGAGGTTCCTTAACCCTAGTGGGCACTAAGGTTCCTCCAAATCGAGAAGAAAAATAGTTCCCAAAGGAGGTTTCTTTACCTTAGTGGGCGCTTAAGGTTCCTTCAAGAAATGATCACAAAAGCGTTTCTCAATATTTCAAGCATGGGGGTGCTAGGTTTTTTTAAAGAAGGGTAAAAAGAAAAATTTCAAGGCAAAAGTTTAAGCCTAGTGGGTGTTGACTCTAAATCACCTATAGAATTTCAAGACCTCACTAAAAGAGGATTTCCAAAAATGACATGTCCATATACACTCCATGTCAATCAGAAAAATCAGACTTATCTTTGGGACTTAAGGCTTCGACACTTCAATTTTAAAGGCATAGACTTTCTCCATGAGAAGACCGTGGTGAATAGAGTACAAATGATCAATCTTCAAATAACCCCATGCACAAGTTGCATTCTCGCCAAGAATCACATGTAAATATGTCTAGTTAGAGAAGAATATATATCTCAGAGCCCCTGCAATCATCCACACAAACCTATGTCGACCTATGTAGACACCCTCACTAAGAGGAAGTATATACTTTTGACCTTAATTGATGACTTCAGTAGGAAGACATGGGTATACTTCCTAAAGCACAAATCATATGTTTTATGATTTTTAAAGAATACAAGGCCATGATTGAGAAGCAGACTGGGACAAGTTATTTTATCAAGGTGCTAAGATTAGATAGATGTGAGTATATCTCAAATGAATTTTTAAATTTTCTCAAGGAAAATGGAATACAAAAGAAGTCAAAAACAAAGTATACACCTCAAAAAAATGGTATAGTACAAAGAAAAATAGGAATTATTATAGACATCACTTGGAGTCTATTCAAGGAAAACACTTGCCAAATGAGTATTGGGTAGAAGTGATTGCATGTGTAGCCTATCTATCAAATAGGTGCTGAATGAAAAGTGTCATGGACAAGGCTCCTTAAGAAGCATGAAGCCAAAAAAATCATAGTGTTACACACTTCATAGTGTTTGGATGTGTTACGTATGCACTAGTACCTAAAAATTTGAGAAATAAACTTAATGATAGAGGTTAAATTTTTATTTTTAGGGTTATAGTGAATAGTCAAAGGCTTATAACTTATAAAATAACATCACCAATAAGGTCATTATCAACATAGATGATGATTTTATAGAGAATGAAGCCTGGGATGGAAGTATTATTAAAGAGGCAGTATCTACATAGAGGTATCTTATGATTAGTATGAAGTCAAAGAAAATGGTACACGGGAAAATCAACCAGCTCCATAAGGGATTTCTCCATCATTAACTCAATTCTATGGCCATATTGGTCAATAGAGTGCTATAGTAACTCCTCAAAATCCACCGATATCTCATAGATCTCAAAGAACTAATTGAAGGACAATTTCAGAAACATAATCCACATACGGTATGGATACCTAGAACAAAATCTCATCGAGTGAAGCCCCAGGCACACATGAAGTACAAGTCAATAAAATAGTGATTCATCCAACCCAAAATTTACAGAAATTAGGTTTGGTTTCATAAATTCTTCCAAGAAGACAAGAAGTCTGATAGAGATATATGATTGAGTTTAGAAATATGAAGATTTATAGTCTTACTTTTCATTTTTTCACAAGATGATCCTGTTTATTTTGAATATGTTATAGAAAATAAATAATGGATAAAAGCTATGGATGAAGAAATGGATTCTATTAAGAAGAATAAAACTTGGGACTTATTCAATCTTATAGAAGGAAAGGATGTTATTAGTGTTAAGTGGTTCTATAAGACCAAATTCAATGCAGACGTAAATGTGGAAAAGCACAAGGCAAGGTTAGTGGCAAAGGGGTTCTCACAACAACCCGGAATTGATTACAATGAAACCTTTGCACCGATGGCTAGAATTGAAACAATTTTTACTATATTATCCATAAAATCTCATAAAAACTAGAAAGTATATCAAATGGATGTCAAGTTAGCATTCTTGAATGGTTTTGAGAGGAATAATTTTATGTAAAACAACCACCTAGATATGAAATATATGGACAAGAGCATAAATTTTATATCTTTGAAAAAGGATTTGTATGGCTTTGAATAGAGTAATAAAAGCTTGGAAAATCATAATAGAGTCATAGTTTTATACAAAATGGATTAAAAACAAGCAGCAATGAGCCAACCCTATACATCAAGATTAACAATGAAGTTCAGATTCTAATATTTTATTTGTATGTTTATAACCTCATATTTACTAGAAATTTAAATATTGACTTGTGTAAGTGAGCCATGGAGACATAATTTAAAAATATGGATATAGGGATGATGAAATACTTTTAACACATAGAATTGACTCAATCTAAATAACACATATTCATATGAAAGTCCAAGTATGTAAATGATGTGTTGAAGAGATTCAATATGTTCAAAGGTAATCCAACAACAACACCATTCGGTATGTGTCTCGATTTAAGAAAATAAGATAAGGAATCCAATATTATACAAAAGAGTTGTTGGAAGTCTAACGTACTTTTCAAAATCAAAATAAAACATTATCTATGGAGTCAATCTCATCTCAAGGATCATAGAAAGCTGTATAGATGAAAATTGACATGCAACCTTCAACCACACTCAAACCCCCGAGCTCATGCTAGAGCAGACGATGTTGAATGTGTGTGGATAACTATAGGAGGATCAGTAATTAAGATATGGTAGTGTGATCTCCTGGTAGCTAAGTTGGAAAAGGGGATATTTAGAGGCTATGAATGGGTAGCACAAATTCTCTATGGTTTGTTTTCCTAACTTGGATCTAAGTGTTGATCTAGTTTGAAGTGTCCAAATTAACTAAGATGAAACTAACAATCTATGCTACTACTGAAAGGAAAATAATCTAAACAAATCACAAAACTAAAATATTACAATCACAAACAACATTTTTTCTATTCTAAATAATTAAAATACTTCTACACTAAAACTAAACAAGAAAAATAACTTTGGTGTGGTTATTCACACCGTGTTACGTGTATTGAAACTAAACTAAATTAAAAAAATAAATTTTCCAAATGATCTATGATATGTAGACATATTCCTACATATATTCTCTCCTTCAGATCTACGAGGGATACGATGAAGAAGATCCGTCACCTTTGGAAGTTGTTATTAATGATTTAAAACCTCTAGGAAATTAACTAATTACTTGAAAATGAAAGAAAATTGATTTGTGCTATATTTGATATTATGTAACAATGATAAAGTGAAGGAATGAAGGAAATCAAACAAGAAATCCAACCTAAAATTCACCAAAAAGAGGTAAATCCAGTTGTGTAGTAATTTTCCCCCTTAGTTTACCCTTTCTTTCTCTCTGTGTCCATATGAGTCCAAGGAATTAGGAATGCAAAGGAAGCACAGGAGAAGGCACTTGAGTAATGGAATCTTCAGGAGAGTATGGTTGCAATGCAGGTGGAAGAAAGATAACATAAGTGAATAGAGCTTGGCTATATAATTACCAATAGGATTGTGGTAGCAATACTATTAAAGGTACAAAAAATCCCGGGACATTTTCTTGAATACAAGCATGGAATATATAGGATTTGTAAGAGATGTTCCTTCATGCACAAAGTAGCCTTGGAGTGCCAAATCAATTGGTGAAGAGGCACTTCAAACTAATTAAATCTATTTAAAAATATACGAGGAAATAATACCAAGCAATCGAGATTATATATAGGAAATTTGGTTCACAAACATGCACTAGAAGTCAAGTTAAGTGAAATCACATGTGTTAAAATCACACATGAAGAATTCTGGAAATAGTGCATAGGAATGCTGCCCTACCTAGGTGGTGGTTTTAAAACCTCCACCCGTAGGTAGGGGTGGTGATCCACGCACTAAAATCTAAAACATGCACGAGAATGAAGCGAGAAGCTGGAAGAAAGTGCGGAAAAACTAAATAACGATGTCTAGGATTATAAATATACTTTGTGAATGGGTTTAGGAACTCAAAAATCTTCTAAAAGGAAATGAATCATCATTGGGGACTTTTATAACTATTTTACGATATTGTAGCAAATGTAATTTTGGGTGCATACATCTTGCCCCCTCGAGAAGCGTCTTAGCCATGAAAATTGTAAACCATAGAGTCCAAGTATGGCATTCTGAAATGGGGAGTTATAAGTTATACCTTACACGCTGTGTGTTGGAATGTTGTCATCGAAAATCCCACTACTTGTAAGACAAAAAAAGAAGACACAAGTGTAGATAGATAAAATATCAAAAAAATAAACAATAGATTAAAGCGACAAGAGGACATACCATTTGTGTAGGGATATAGATATATATCTTCACCAACGCTTCACCATGTAAACATACACACTCAAAATAAAGTCACAACATATATATATATATATATATATATATATATATATATATATATATATCAAAACAAATTCATTTGCGCATATCGACTTGGAGATTTTGAGCTCACGGGCCCATGTTAACCATTTTTCGTTGAAATAATAGTCAAAATGTTCATTGCGAGATCGTGATCATGCCTCCATGAGTGGGAGATCGACTAGTGTGATCTCAGGTTAGTTTTCCTCACTTGTGTGTTTTTAAACCTAAAATGTCAAAATGTTAAAATCTTTTCCTAGGGGGATTATTTTTGAAATTTCTTATTTTAAATGAGTCTCTAGGGGGCGCCTATAGGGTAGTCTTTTATTTTGTTAAAAATTCTATTTTTGCATTTTTGAGAATTTTAGGGCAACAAAGCCGTACGATGAATTGGTTGGACTGCCACCCCTAAAAGGGTGGTGGTCACATAACCATCGCCCAACACTAGGCGGTGGTTCTAAGAAGAATGACTAAAACTCCATGATAACTTAATTTTTTTATTTTTAATGTTTTGTTATTTTTTGATTAGCTCGTTTCTTTAGATATGTCACTAGCTTGCTCTTTTTGTGTTTTGGTAGATGCATAAGAAGGAAGAGTATATCTGTTGGAGTCACAAGAGGGAGTGTGACTGGCTCCCAACAATATTGGATCAGCTGACTTAGGATGAGATCGATACTCTTCATAAAGCGAGGCATATGGAGGATTTCACGGGTGCCCCATGTTACTTCTACCAAGTCACATACTATGTGACATGTTATCTTATTTGGATGCGGACAGAATACCTTACAAGTTATTGGGTGTTAAGAATGAGTTAAATTTCACCCTAGAGGATGTTTACCAAATTTATGGGGTTTAGATACTAAGCGGACAATTGACTTTGGAGACGGTAGGATCGAGAGCCATGATGACTCTATGGGCCACTTACATGGGGATGTTGTGGTTTCCTTTGGTTTGAAGAGGAGGATTAAGGTCCGCTCCATTCCTATTGCTCCCATCCCTACTATCTACAAGGCCATCATGGGTATCTTGGCCTCGCGGTTGATTGATCGAGGGACAAGGAGGTGTTATATTCCTCTCTTGCTAGGCTCACATCATTACGTAGATTGAGGCACATGGTCATATCTACACACTGGGAGAAGATATACTTGGCAGTACTTATCATGATTTGTATCGATTTCCAAATTATAAGGGCAGTCTTTAAGCCACCCCATATTGGTTATGAGTGGGTGTATGGGTTGATCAACCCCTAAGGGAAAAAATATTAGTATATGACCTAGGGGCTGTCGGGGCCTTTAGATGGACATTGATGATAGTTCTCAAAGCACCACATCAACAATGGATTATTTGACCACAACAGACATAGCGGTCACCCCATACTAGGACATGGTAGGGTTATGGGGATAGGATGTGACCACACTAGTGGCGTGTTCCCTCTTGGTCGGTCAATTAGTCGATAGGATGGGGAAGCCTTAGACTCACCCGTTTGGCCAAGTTCCTCAACAGTTTTTCCTTCCTTGCATTGATATGCTTCCCTCAAAGTGGAACCTATGTATAAGACCATAAAGAAGACCCAAAAGGGGCCTCGTGGAGATCCATGTTGGACAATGGTGGTTCTAGGAGTTCTTATCACGGTTAGGCGATTGTTTCATGCCCGATGGGTAGGCTGGTGTTGGTCTGCACCCTTACTCTTGATTGAGGCCGCACTGCTCATAGGGAGAGGAGGAAGAGCCCATATACATGGACTCGACTCACGAGGAGTATACGAGGGGGATGAGATTAGAAATAATTTTGATGGAGAGGATATCGGTGGAGAGGAGGCGGTGGAGAGTAGACTAGTGGAGAGGAGGCGGTGATGAGGGATTTGGTGGTGAGGAATGTAGGGTAGCTCACATGGAGGAGGAGAGAGATCCTGAGTGGCATGATACTCAGGATGTTTTGAGAGCGGAGCGGGAGGAGGTGGCCGTAGAGGAGGAGGCGGTGATGAGGGATTTGGTGGTGAGGCTAATGGAGAAGCTCACATGGAGTAGGAGAGTGATCCTGAGTGGAATGATACTTAGGATGTTACGAAAGTGGAGTGGAAGGAGGAAGCCAAAAGGAGGAGACACTTGTCTCCGAGGGACTAGTTCTTCACGATGGAAAGGGATATGACTAGTCATTGATGGGATAACATCTTGCCTCTAGTTTTGGGAGGCCCATGACCATCATCGCTAACAACAACATCAACCACTGACCCTACATGGATGCTTGGAGATTTGAGTATGTTGATCCTCTTCTCTTGACCTTGTTAGTTAGAAATGTTAGTTGGTATTTATTTTTGTTTTTTTCGTAACTTTCTAACTCGCCATTTCTTCTTTACTTTTACTTGCAAAGTATTTGAGCGCACAAGAGTGGAAAAAGCTTATTGGACGGGTGTATGCTTTGACAAATTGCTGATCCCTTTCCGAAAGACCTGAGCTAAGTTTACTAAGGATACGGGAGAATCACTTAGAGGCTGATAGACACATTGGTGTGTCTTCACCCATATGGAGGGAAAGCAGAGGTTATGACATCTCTCCATACTCGAGGGTGACAACATCGATTATCCTAAGCATTGGATGAGGTAGAATCACTCTACTAGTGAGACCACAACTAGTGGCTGCCACCACAAGCACTCCCACCATTCATTACATTCTCATCACCATAGCCGCAGTAGGAATCCTAGATGAAGCTATGAACCATCTCAAAGTTATCCCACATGTATTGATAGGCCAAAGAGCCTTTTATTGCTTAGTTGTGATTTTTTCTCGCAATTATAATTTTTTTATATATATTTTGGGCTCATTGCGAGTGTTTTGACCACACCTAAGGCAAGATGGCATTGTATAAAAAATTGATTTATTATGATATATAAAAAATCTTATTTTTGGTTTGGTAATTCATTATATTTGAGTTTACTTCCTCTTGGCTCACTTTACATGTGTAATCTATGTATTTAGAACTTCTATTTTTATATTATTTTTAGAATGTATGTACTTGATATGAATGCTAATAGAATTATCTCTTTTTTTTGCATTTCGTAATGTGATATATGATAATGCAATGAAATTGTAATGTTGAACTTTATTTTCTCCAAGAAAATTTTTGTACTTTGTATTGTTTTGAGAAAATGTGGTGAAAGAGTGATATAAGTGAATGAACTTACCCCGCTCCTAACTCCACATAACCAATAAGATGCGAGGCGCAGCACCAAGAGCCGAGAAGGGATGAAATTTATAGAAATTTGATAAATGGTAATGATGAGTGAAAGACAAGGATTCAACAAAAATCAAATTGAGACCCTACAACCTCATTCTATTCAAGTTTGCTTCATATTTAAAAATGTGAATTTCTTTCTATTTTATCTAGAGTTAGATCCATAGATGGCCACTTGGTTGAGAAAATATGGTTTTGAGGTTTAAAAATCTTTTGGAAATCTAACTCATTTTGTTTTGATTTATGATTTCTGACATTTTAATGAAGCTGTTTCTAACTTTCAAAGTTGTCAAAGAGACACCCTACACATTGCCCCATGGTACCAATAGGGAGTATGACCTCATCACCATGGAAAAGTCATTGGTGAGTAAGGGCACTTCTCTCCTTTACCAACCCTACATCACAAGAAAGAGATGTAGGCACAACACCGAAGGTTGGTAGGGAAAAGAAATGTGTAAATTTTCTTTTTGTTGATTTGCATTTGACTTATATATTTACGAAAAATGTCTAGAATGTTCGTATTTCTAAAGATATGTAAATGGGATAGATGTGACACCATAAATATTCTAGAACAGGACTATAGGAAAAGACACCTAATCTAGAAGAAAATATGTGTAGAACCAAGTGTGTAGGCCTTGGTATGGTCACTATCAAAGCTTTTATTATCTCTCTTGGATTGATGATACCATGAGTATTTTAAGAGACATGATTTAGATGTTTTGCCGATGTTTTTCAGAAGTTTTAGGAATTTATATAAGAATTAGTCCCTTGATCACAAATTTTATGAAATGAACTAGCGAGATGAAAATGCACTAATGTACACATGGAAATGTAGGTGAAACTTCATGTCATGATGGCTAAGGTGAAGAAATTTTACAAATATCGAATTCTTGACCCCTAAAAGTACACAGCGGATAACCATGATCCTTAAAATTTTCATTCTCTTGGCAAGGGCCTATCATTCTCGGTTTAAATTTACAACCCTTTCCCATAAGTGTATATGTGTCATCATTAAAATCATTTGTATGAAATAGGAATTCGTGCACCTCTTTTTCATGTTCTTAAAACAAGGTGTGTGGGTAAGCATGACTATGTTGCTCAACCTTGTTTCCTATGTAGACCATTGTGTTTACTTTTGACACTTGTTGAATGATGAGGCCTTGCCCCATGGATATGAAAATATTAGTTTGGATGCACATGGGTTGAAACCGGGGTTTTAGAATAGAACAACCCTCGAGATGGTTTCATGGGCATCATTTCAATCTCAAATTTCCCTTCTTCGTTTGTTAATTATATCATTTTACACCTAGACCTAGCTCATCAAAGGGAAGAGATTATAAACTTAGAAGACTACCCATCCCCTTTGGTTCAAATGAGAGGAAGATCAGATGGTCACTCTCTGGGAGAATAATAATTTTTGTTGTTGTTTTAGTGGACATTGTTTCCATAGATATTGATTTTCCCTTATCTATTTTTGCCACCCCAATTTTCTTGGGTCAACGACTTCAACCTTTGGCACACCCAAAGTGATCGGGACTAACTCTTTTGATGGAGGTGGTTTGTTCAATTTATTCATAGGAAGTTCATACTCTATATGGAATCCTTTATTCTTCTTATGTTTTTCTAAGTGTATATCGAAAGCCTTAGGATCCCCTTGAGCGATGAAGACCTTCCCCAAATGAAGGAATGTAATCTCCTAGAAACGAGGGTAGAGATGATAGCCTTCATTCCATGAATCGAAGGTGTCCGAGTTGATAATGTAAAACTCCATCAAGATGGTTTTGGACCAAGTGTGAATGGAAGAACTATGGTTCCAATCAAGGTGGCTTTAGGGCGTAAATGCCGTACGCCAGTAACATGTTTCTTGTAGAGGAATAATTTGTCTCTCCATATCCCAAAATCTACAAGAAAGAGAAGGGAACCAAATTTTAGTAGCCACTTCATCAATCATGGATCTCTTAATACAATCGTTATAAACCTAGAATTGTAAAAATAAGGTAGGATCACCTCTTTGGGAAATTTCAACATGAGATGACATATTTTCTATAGCGAAAACAAAACCCGAGTATCCCTATCATTAAATCTCGAAGGATGTATGTCAAAGTCAATATGATTTTTTTGAGCACTAGGAGGTGACTTAACATGGATTAGATGACCAATACCTATTGCATTGAGCAACACAAAATGATGTGTAGGTGACTTTTACGAGAAAATATAGAAATGAAATGTGAGGAAAGGTCTTGTTCAAATCCGATATTAAATCATAGGCTCCTACTAGTTTTGTGATTACATGAATGTCATCTTGTAGGAAGGAAAGAGTAGTAAGGGTTTTTAAACATGCTCCCTCATCTGAGTTGCTGCATTAATTTCTAGCTTGATCTCTAGCTCGGTAACCCCAAGATTTTTGTATTATCATTTGAACCAAGGTTTGGAGCAACTCTGAGAGTTTTTAGGATTTTCTAAGAACATGCGTACAAAAGATATACCTTTGGTTTTCAAGAAGTCTTTACAAAAACTTATTGCAATAATGATAAGACCTATCCTCATGACCTTGAACCTTATGTAAACAACGGTATAGGTTACGAGTCATAATCTCTTAGCATTTAATAAGAGTCTTGTTGTTGTTGATTGTAACCTTGGTTATAATTTTTGAATTGATTGTTATAACCATGATTCGTTTCCCCTTGGCTAGAGTTTTGATAGTAGTTTGGGCCTTGGGTTTGATTTTTCTTTTAAGAGGGATAGTTTACGTCAAGCATTGTGTGGTGAGATGACATAATGTTAGGGCCACTTTGATTTCCCAGAGTTGCTTATTATTATTGTTGTCGTTGTTTGGAAAACCAACATTTTTGGCTTGATCAGTATCACTATTCATCATACAACCATTATTGTGATTCACACTCTTATGTCCTTTGTTATGGGAAGAATTTTTTTGATAATTTTCATTATTTTTATTTAGGGATACCGATTTACCATTGGGACCATAGATCCTACGCCCATTTTGTGTATAGTGGCTTGTTCAATCCGAAATGTAACTTTCAATACTTCCTCATAATTATGGAAAGGAAACTTTTGGACCTCTTCTTTAGTCTCTCGATTGAGCGAGTGAAAGAAAAGATCACAAAGTTCCATCTAGTCCATATTTGGCACACTTGTAGAGGAATAGAGAACTTGGTACCATCTCTGGATGAAATGGGCAAGAGATTCATTTTGCTCTTGTTTAATATCCAGGAACTCCTAATCCCTATATGTAACACCTTATTTATATCAAATTATTTGATGAACTTGGAAAAAAATATGTTTAAAGGAATATATAAAAGCTTACGGAATATAGTAATACCGATCCAATGTGATTCCTTCGAGAGTCTTTGGAAATATCTTATCCACTCTGACATCCCAAAGAATCAATTCACGATAGCGAGCGTAGGAATTGATATGAGAATTTGGGTCTCCTTCTCCCTTAAATTTTTTAAGATCTAGCAATGGGCGTGGAATCATGACACCACATATGGTGAAGTCAAGAGGATCCTTTAACTACTTTGCATATGTACCCATTGCGTAAGATTCCACCATTAAAGATCCTTGATGAGGAGGTGGAGGAGGAGGAGTTGGATGGTGATACATTATAAGAGATGATGTGAATGTATGGGGTCCCTTGATATGGCATGTCGGGAATGAGAATAGCATATGAGTCCATCTGGGAGATTTTGAATACATGTGCATGTAAGGAGGGATAGTACCGGGATATGGACTAATGGGTGTAAAACCAAGGAACTTCACATTTCCTATTGTGGTAGAATTTAAGAACACACTTCAAGCTATCCATTGTATAAGTTAATCTTGATAAGGATGAGGACACATCCCTAGTGTGTCAAATCATGTGAGAAGATCACACGGCTTTGAATGAAGCTGGATAACCTTTTGTACCTAATATTGTGTTGGTTTCTCATTAGAAAGGATGTATCCTTTGTTGTGAACTAGATACCCGTGTTATTCCCCTTTTGCATGTGTTGTTGTGAATTTTGGGCACTTTCTATTTCTCTAATCCTTCCTACAAAATTATAAATGATATCTTTGGGAGAGGATTGAGTCTCTTGTTGGGTGCTGTGGTGTAGGGTTTGATTGAGAAGGCCCCAGATACCATTTCATGAATTGTTTAGTGTTATAATTTTTTTCTTCTTTAGAAGTAAGAATCTTAAGATAGGAATTTGAAATCTCGGAGGTGGTATCCTTCATTCTATCAAAGACTCATCTATCTAATGAAGAGGATTTGTTATTCATGTAAATGTATCATATTCTATTGATTCCATGGCAATGTGAGGTCTTGACAAGAGTCTATGGTAAGAAAATTTTCTATTTGTGATAACAACATGGTTTGCATTGAATTGACAATATTTCATGTTTAATGGTTTATCAATCTCCTCCATCCTTACGTAGTTAATGGGGTTTGAAGTGTAACAAGGGGAAGTTTGGACGTTGCTTGTGTAATTTTCACCCCATCTCGAAATAGAAGGGAATTTATTGTGGTTTGACGTTGGTGTAATATCTATTAGATCCAAATGGCCCAACTCTCTTCTAGACATATTTTAGAAAGTATAAAATACCTACCAAAATAGGGACAAAATAGAGAGGTGAGGTAATAGCGGTGAAGGAAAAGGGAACAAGAAGGAACTAATCCTTCATGTTAGGTTCACCAATTTGTATAGATAAAAATTGGTATGCAACCTTCAACCGCACTTGACCCCTTGAGGTCCTACCGAGAGAAGCCAATGTTTAATATGTGTGGGTAACTATAGGAGGATCGGTGACTAAGATGCGGTAGTGTGATCTCCTGGTAGTTGAGTTGGCAAGGGAGATTTAGAGGCTATGAATGGGTAGCGTAAATTCCCTATGGTTTGTTTTCCTAACTTGGATCTAAGTGTTGATCTAGTTTTATGTTTCCAAATCGACTAAGATGAAAATAAAAATCTATATTACTGCTGAAAGGAAAAGTAATCTAAACAAATCACAAAGCTGAAAATATTACAATCACAAAAAACAATTTGCTTCTATTATGAATTAAAGTACTTCTACGGTAAAACTAAACAAGAAAAATAACCTCATGTGGTTATTCACCTATGTTGAGTGTATTGAAACTAAACTAAATTAAAAGAGCTTTTCCCAATGATCTATGATTTGTAGACAACTTCCTACCTATGTTCTCTCCTTTAGATCTGCGGGGATAGGAAGAAGAATATCCATCACTAGGAGCTATTATTAATGATGTAAAACTTCTAGGAAATTAAATAATTACTTGCAAATGAAATAAAATTGATTTCTACTCTATTTTATATGATGTAACAATGATAAATTGCGGGAATGAAGGAAATCAAACAACAAATCCAACCTTGAATTCACATAATGAGGTAAATCCAATTGTGTACTAGTTTTCCCCTCATTTTATCCTTTCTTTCTTTGTGTGTCAATATGAGTCTAATGAATTGGGAATGCAATGGCGGCTTGAAGGCGATCTGGTTGCAATGTAGGTGAAAGAGAGATAGTACAAGTGTGAGTTTGGCTATGTAATTTCTTGCAATATTGTGGCAGCAATACTATGCAAGATACATAAAATTCTCTGGGCCATTTGCTTGAATACAAACATGGAATATATAGGAATTGGGTGGGATATGCCTTCATGGAAAAGTCATCCTTGGAATGCCAAATCATTGGGTGAAGAGGTAGTTTGAAATAATTAAATCTATTTAAAAATAGAAGAGGGAAGGAATACCAGAAATCAAGACTATTTTTACGCAATTTGGCTCACAAATGCCGTAGAAGTCGAGTTATGTGAAATCACTCATGTTAAAATCATGCATGAAGAATTATTGATAACGCGTGTAAGACCACTTTGCCTGCCATGGGTGGTGGTCCTTGCACTATCAGCCAAAACATGCACAAAATGAGCGAGGAGATAGAAGAAAGCATGAAAAATCTAAGTAAGGATGTCTATGCTTACAAATATACACTAAAAATGGGTTTAGGAACTAAAAAAACTTCTGAAAGGACATGAATCGTCATTGGGGACTTTTGTAATCATTTTTTGACAATATAGCACATCAATTTTGGGTGCATCTGAGAAAATCCAAAAGAATCACATTGGCTTATAGGAAAGACAATACTCGGATATGTTTTTAGTACTATAAATTATGGAATTTGGTATTCACCATTTGATGATTTCATATTAATTGGATATGCAAATAGTGACAATACAAGTAGCATTGATGACATGAAGTTGTGTTTAATTTTAGTCTAGGTGTAGTCTCATGGATGTCAAAGATTCATCCCATTTTCACTCTCTTGTCCGTAGAAGCAGAGTATGTAGTATCCACTACCACAACCTTTCGGGAAGTATAAAGGAGGAGAGTTATAGCATATTTTGAACATTATCAAAGAAAATTAACACATATCAAATACTTGTGTATTCCACAAGTAAAGAATTCACATAGACACAATATACCACTTCTTTAGGGAGCTTGTGATAATGGGAAAATATATCTGGACTTTTGTATGTTTAAAGATTTTTTTCCAACATTTTCATGAAGCCTTTACCAAAGGACACTTGTTTGTATCTTAGATAATGTCTAGGCGTAGTTTCATGGTATATAATATTTGGGGGTGTAGGATTTGTGTATTATCAACTACCTTATTAATTCGATAGATTTTTCTGCACAAAGGACCTAGAGAATATTTGTAATTTTATTATTAAATATTCTCTCCTACCCATCACACATTTAATTTTTACTACTCTTTCTAACTAGCTCAAGAATCTATATCTTTTGAAATTCCTCTATATATTTGAGGCATTTGTATGCATTTTTGTAAGGAAAATTGAGAAACAAAGCTTTGACAAAATTTTCATCCACACGTTACTTCTCTTTTTTTTTTAAATTCTAGTGTTTCTATGGAATTTATGGATGAGTTTGGGTCATGTAAAGTTGTGACATTACAACAACAAAATTTATTTCCCATTGGTCTAGTATAGTGGTTCAATTAATGGATCATAACACAATCAAGGTGAAAATGTCATAGGGAGGAATTTAGGAAGCCATCACATTTTACTATGATTATAATTGTCCAATCTAGTATCCATGATGTAAATGCATAATGGAAAAATAAAATATTTGAGACCATTACTTTTCTTTGGGAGTGTAACTAAACCATAGCAATTCAATAACTAACTACATTTTTATCTTATGACATGTCAACCATGATTTAGTCAATTTCTTTCAAAAGGTACAAGGACTCGAATATCCATTTTGTAAAAGTAACTAATTCATTTATTTCTAGGAGTAGTAGTGCATGTTAAAATCGAGTTTATTTTCAGCATTGAATGATTCACATGAAATTTCATACCATTTAAACATGAGAGATACTTTACAAATCAGGATCATTATTTTCCTTCTTCATTCCTTAAATCAAAACAATATATCATAATGTGACTACACATTATTTTCAGAAAATGATATGGAACTACTCTTTCCAATTACATATATACATACAATGTTAGGAGGTGCATAAATAAAGTAAACATCACTAGCATAGAACAATGTCTACTGTTATGTCACTGCCACCTACATCCATATGGTCTCGGTGATAAGCTAGCATCGAATTACCCCACTCCCCCATCAATTAGTTATGTGATCATATATCTGACAGTTCTTATTCCCCAAACATACTTAGTCTTTTTATTTCATTCATACTAAGAGGGTTTAGAGAGAGAAAAGATTAGGAGAGAGTAAACATAAATTTATACAATGTTACAAGACCATTATATCTCAAAGTTTAAGAGAGATATATAGAGAGATAGAGAAAAATTATTACTTTCCATCTCATAACTTATTTTTTAAGAATTTAGTCATATAGAGAGAGCAAAGAGAGATAAAGTAGTGCATATTCATCTATTTTGTATTCCATAACATGCAAAGGTCAATTATATTAAGGAAAGAATATTTACAAAACACAACTTTCAATATTGGAAGGAGTGACTATGTGGTAAAAAGGATGACCCGAGATCAAAACCACAATGCAGCTCAAATAGCTGAAACAGGCTACAAATGAACTCTATAAGGTGGTGAATGCTAAGCAAAAGAGGTGAAGGTCTCTCCTGACCTCTAGTAATATAAAAAAGAATATTTGAGAATTAAGGATGGCAATAATAGATGCATGATGAACGTTTTTAATGTGTAGTTCAAAGCCAAAAAAATTTAGTTCAAAATCTATATTATCCTTTCAACATAGTTCAACTGGCCACAACATGGCCTTGTAAAAAGTGTATATGGGTGAATTTTTTTTTTTGAATACTTTCAAATTGCTCCCATATATCAAGATCTCGGGGAACCAAACAAGTTTAGGCTGCGGTCACATAGCTCATTTGTGGGAGCATCATTCAAGAGGAAAATTTGAGTTTTAGCAGTTTATGCCTACACCTAGTAGGCTAAGTAGACCCCGACATGGGCATGCAAAGCATATTTTCAACCATCATAGTGAATACCAACTATGTCTCACCATTCTTTGTATAACATGGAAGGGCTATGAGGTGACAACCAATATTTCTCGTGATCTACTGAGTTAAAAGTTATATAAGGCAAATTAAAATCGAGTTCACAAGAATTCAAGAAGACATCTCCTTTATATGACTCATTCTTAATGTAAGGTGAAGCATAACGAGAAAGAATCCCGGATCATGGATTGATATTTTATTTACATTAAAATAATCATCGGTATGACTTGGTTATTATTTTCGGGTTGAAAATCGGTACACTTGTGGGGTAAATATTTTATGCGTACAAACATTAAAAGGAAATCAACGTTTTAATTTTCTTTAATTAAAACCCATATCATCTAATAAAACAACATTACATGAAAACAAAACTAGAGAGGGAGAGGAATAATTCCATTCCTATCATAACCAAAGAGAGGGTATGAGAGATTCTCTAGGAATCCTAGCATGCATTCCAAGAGGAGTTTGTTTCACTGCAACATACTCTCAATAGTTCTCGTGCCTTCGATATGTTTTCACTTTTTAACAACTAACAACAAATTGCTTTCCATCATTATTTGATGGATTTACGAAAGCTCAGTTCAGGATCCCATTTAGCATAAACTCCGAGGATGCTAGAAAAGGTTATTGGATCTTGTCTTCACACCATTTAATTATATTAAATATAAATTCCTTAATAGTCTCATTTTTCAGAAAACCCATTCTTTCATATTCATTAACCATAAAGTTCCATGAGATTTTTTTCTTTGAGTATTTTGGAAAATGGTTCGTATGTTTAAGCCTTCCTCTACATTTTTATACATTCTAATGTTCTCTCAATGACTATAAAACATACCCACAAATTTAAGATTCAAGCATTTAAAATATCCCTCTAGGCTATTCCAAAGCTATAATTTTATTATGCACTCCTACAACACAAAGAAACAAATCCTCATTCTTTGTACCACTATAAGGGATTCAAGTTCCAAACAAATACTTACAATAATCTTCCCAGATTCAAATGGAATTAGCGATTACTACTAATGCTCCATCCAAACAAGAGAATTATACAAATTTCACATGTATAAATTTTGATAAAACAACGTCCTTTCCCTTCTATAAAACTCCCTTATCACGCATTGGCATAAAATGGAAAAATAAATTGTTTCATGCAGAGGAATCTTTGAAAGAGAAAAATCTTGCGAGAGATATAAGTGGTATAGGAGGAAAGCGACACTTTCAACATCCTAATCCATACAACAAATAATCTAAATAAAGAGAAATATCAAGAAAAAAGTAAATTCTATCCCCGAATGGTTATGGAAAGGTTACCTTGCATGTAGCATAGGTGTCTGAGAAGTTAAAGTAAAATAAATGCAGCTAGAATTACACCCAAATGAAGCACCTCCCAATCCTCACTCTTCTTCTTCTACATACAACACAAAAATAGTGACATGAACTACTTTCTTTTCCTTTCGGATATCAAATGAAACCACTTTGTATATAACTACGGATCTAGATCAATCAATTTTGATATATTAAAGGCGAGGTGATATTATGGTTACTGATTATCTCCGTCTACGAGAGATGAATTAACCAATAATGTTACTGAATTTTGGATAGTTGTTAGAGAGAGATCCATTTAACAAGTTCTCCATCATATTGCATTTATTTATTTAAGAGATTTCATAACTCTTCTTTACTATTTTTAGTAAAAAGTGATTTTTCTTCACACTGGCTGCAACTATCGATTACTACTAAATAACAATGTTAACTTGGGTTTCACCATGGTTATGGTAGAATTTAAAAATTTGAGTGGTGAACGCCACATAAAAATATTGACCTTTGTAACCAAAACCTGAGCCATGAGGTGAATGCTTGGCTCGTCGAGCTATTCGGTTAGCTTGTCTAAGCAATATGGCAACTCTCCCTCAAATATATGAAGCTCGAGCTAGTGAATGGTCCAACCGAGTTGGCTTGGTCCATTACAATTTTAATAGTGATGATAGGACACGTGGTGGCTTGAGGACCCACCATGTGGAGAAATGATGATATGGTGGCCAAGGCACCCCTATATAAAAGTAATGGGTTGAACCTAGGCGAGGGCTTTCGGTGAAAAAAGTAGGGTCCACCCATCTGAATATGAGTGTCGAAGACCGACATTAAAAAGCCAATATTTTTCTCCTTTTCTTTACAATCTACTTACGCCACTTATTAATGCCACCTTACCCGGTTGACTTCTTTGAGTCCAAACTCGACCATACTTTGACCAGCCTTAGCTTGAGCATGAAGTCCATTTTGTATGTCTCGAGTACCGATGAAAATCTCACTCCTTTGCTCTACCACTCTGTCATGGTTTAGAGAGATCTAGGGAACTCAAAAAGTCCTAAAATATCCTCTAGATCACACCTCCATAGTGAAAAGGAGTTTTTACATAAAAATATCTAAGAATACCTAACCTATTGTTGTTGTGTGGAAGAATCATATTTTTTCCATGACCTAAGGGTTTCTCAAGATTGTTCAACTTTACGGGTGTATCTCGCTATCATGATTAAAACTTGGATTTTTTTTTTTTTTTTTGGATTTTTAGGCGGGATAGAGATAAAACCCCCTTCCACTTGTTGTATAATTGTCTTTGAATTTAGAATCATATAAACATTTACTTCCAAAGACAATTCCAAGATCTAGGTATGAATTTTTCAAGTTCTATCTAGTGCGAGTGTGTTGATCACATACTTAGCCAAATTTTTAATTGTATTTTTCATGATTTCCCTCTTGTTTCCATTTTATGTCCATATTGTCCCATTTCCAAGGTAATGGATGAAAATTTTGGCTCCCATGATCAATCCCCTATGGTCCCTAATATGACCCTCTCTAGGTCTATAGGGTGCTTTATTTGTTAAACTCACCTTTCTCACACTACACCAAATCTTGCCACTTTTCACCATTTTTATCAAATCATCCTTGTGTGTAACTGTGGTATCTTTATCTCAAGGGATGAAATGGAAAATATATGTTCCCATGTTTGAACATGCCTTTTAATTGTTCTTCAATCAACCCATAGTCAAACTACGGTTAGTGGGGAAGCACAAAAATAAAGATAACCCACTTTTAATTCATTGCTTACCCATGATCTTTGGTCACATATACACAATTTTGAAATTGAAATTTTTTTAAAAAACATCATAAAATAACTTACATGCTTCAAAATTTGATCCATAGAAGCCATGACCTCAAAAATGAAGTTTTTCATAACTTGCTAATGACAAATCTGATTGCACTAAGATTTTAATAGATTTTTTAATCCTAGGAACCTTTGTGATCACCTGTAAATACATACTAGAGTATTACCTAGTTTTATAAAGATAAATATCTGAAACCCTAGCTCAAAATGTTTCCTTTTTTATTTCCATGATTTTCATTAGAAGAAACAAAATAAAAATTCTTGAATCAAATAATGTTGATTTCATTGTAAAACAACATCAATATGATAATTTTCTAAAAATAAAAACATGATCTATATTGTGAATTACTAAAAATATTAAGTCTCTCAAAAGATCGAGCTCCTATAGCTCATAACATCTGCGAACAATGTGAAACAACAAACAAGGTAAAATGGGAAACTTTCCCAAAATAGAAATTTTGAAAAAGTAATGTGCTAAAAGTAAAATTTCTAAAAATAGAGAATCATCATCAATTGATTTATTCTAAATTATTAAGGAGATTCATAGAAAATATTTGTTCAAAATTAACAAAATTCCCAAGATAACATCTCATGAACCCACTTACCAAAAATAGAGTGTTTCATTTTCAATGCGAGAAAGTTGTAGTTGCCTCAATTTTCGCTTATGTTTCTACTTTTTTCCACCATCAAATCATCTCAAAGTTGTTTCATATCTAAAATGATAAAATTTATTCTTTACGCAAGAATCATAAAGCATCATTTCGATCACATTTGTGTCAAGGTAGATGACAAAGAATATCAAGTCATAATTAGTGAAAATGAAAAACATTGTGAGGCCTATAAATAATTATAAAATATTCAAGAGCCCCATTGGAATCTAAAATTCATCAAATATTTCATCATGATCATAATTGAAATTATAAACTCATTAGGAAAGTTGAGAAACATCATGACTTGAATCTATAGTCACATCTCCTAAAAATAAATCGAAGTAATCTCGTAAGGTAATTGAAGTATTCAAGCAATATTTTTGAAGAATCAAGAGCTCATACATTTCCATTAGAAACATATGGTAAATAAGGTATGAAATATTCCCCAAAATTAATTTCATTCAATAATTCATTGGGTTTCAACAGATGTAGATAGGTGATCTTTATGTGGGGCACCTTCTATGTAAGAATGAGAAACCATCCATGCTTCATTTGATGAAATTTTCAAAACTTTTTCTTAAACACTAAATCAAACACCTGGTAGTGTGGTAAATTCTCAAAGGATTAAACATTACAAATGCAACCAAGAGTACTTTAACATGAGACATCAAGAAGCAAGATAGTAAAAGAGGCCCCACAAAGATTCCATATTTTAGGATGCTTCATAAGAAGATAAATTTCATCATAGATCCCATTGTTCCTCTTAAGTCAAGAAATACTTATCCATTACAAAATCTTTCTCTTCAAGATAATATAAGTATGTCTTCCCTAATGGTCAATATTTACCATAATGAACAGTAAGTACTCCTACCTCAAGCTCCTAAATCTTATCCTATGACCAAAATCATGTCCACTCCACGATGATCCATTCTCATGGATTCAAGAACCCCTCAAAAAGTGAGCTAAGAATAACACAAAAAATATAATGCCCAAACTTTGAGCTATCAAAAAAAATCATAATATCTAAGCTAAGGATGAAGGAACATGTGGCTTCTTGTCTCTTAAGTGGAACTTGGTGACCATTATGTGGATATTTCCTTACCTAGGAATGTAAAACATATGGAGGAGATGACTTTATTGGACTATGAGATGAAAAAAATTCCTTGGTACCAGAAACACATGAGGGAGACTCTAAATTTTTCAAGGAATTCTCTACCCACCTTCTTTCTCAAAATGAAGAGTACAAATGAATAATTGAGTAATTAGAGGAGCATGTGAAAACTCTTAATGACTACAGTCCACCTTTCTCGAAATCCAATTAAATTCCTCCTCCTTCTCCTATGGAAGATATTCCTACAATAAGTAGATTTTATCTTAAGGTGATCAAGCGGACACAAGGGTATATGATGCAAGGGAAGGATAATGAGAGATGGATTGAGAATATCATATAGAAAAGACAAATATTTTTCCTAGAGGTTGTCTCTATGTCCAAGTATATTCTTACCACATTCTCGGATGTGAATAATGAAAAGAAAGAGATTGAAAAGAGAAGAACCAGTTGGATGAGGTGTTCCCACTTTTTCCAATGTAACCTTCCTCAACTCTCACACCTCCAAGAATAAAAATATTTTAGCATTAGCTTTTGAAAAATATTCTATAGTTTGGGTACACATCATGGATGTTATATATTGTATGATAGAGCATGTCATCTCCAAACTTGACTATAGTGGAAAAAAGATTTTGATATTTTGATTAAGCTCTACAACTATTTTCAAAGAAATGTTTTCTCTCCACTTAGTGATATTTCATCATCAAAATAAGTAATAAAATACTTATGGGAGTTTGGCAAGAAAGAGGAAGATGATCCTTTCATTGAACTAAGATAAGCTAGATTCCCTTATGAGTATTAAAAAGTTCATCACTAACATTGCAAGAGATCACAAAAGATGTCTCGGTCGAACAATAATATCAATGATGTTACCTAGAAATTGATCAATTTTTTGAATTGTGTTAACATTCCCAAAGTAGATAAGATGACACATGCAAAATCTGTTTTTAGTAGAAAATTCAAAGGACAAGATCTCGTTGGAAAATCTCACTTAATGATCTTAAATCAGTAATTTCTCCATCATACAAAGTTTCTCTCTCTCTCTCTCTCTCTCTCTCTCTCTCTCTCTCTCTCTCTCTCTCTTCTTTCTTTTCTTTCCACATTCTAATTTTCCATTATGAATATACATTTTACTATTTTATCCTACTTAATTAAGCAACCCTCAATTAAACATTGTAAGTGTCTTTTTCCAATAATAAGAAAATGACACACTTTCTAGAATATGAAAGGTCATAAGAGATGGAGATAGGTGAAAGGTAATGTGAACGGTTGATATAGGGACAAGTTTTTAATGTTGTAAATTGGAAAGCGATTCTCCATTCCAAGGGTTTGAAATTGTTAATTGAATGTATGTTGTCAAGATTACATATTTATATCAAATAATAAAAATTGTAATTCTTTAATTTGTTATGTTATGTTTCTCTACTTTCTCTTTCTGACTTTTCATACATGATAATATTGTAAAACCAAGAAAGGTGTGCACCTTTGACAAATAATTTGATGGAATTCTGCATCTAATATTTTTCTATCTTATCATTGTTTTCATTCTTGTGTTATTTTAATTTAATATTGACATATTATAGTTATTGTATGTGAAATATGATAGATTTTACTCACAATCTTAACCCTCTTTATCCTTATTTCCCAAATCCCCTTTACCTTTCTTCGGAGAAAGTTCCTCTCTTGTACTTGACTAGATAAATTTTCCCACAGTTCCGTGGAGTGTTCTTTTGTGATCCATATCCTAACAAAAACCCAAATATTTATTGTAGTTTAAATTAAATAATGTGAGCCTCCCCATATGGCATACACAAGAAGTATGGGATTAGCCTCGATGACATTGGTGAAAAATCAATAATTGGAAAGACAAAAATTTATTTCGGAAATTGTTTTTAGTGACTCAAGTTAGGGAGCGATATACCCTTGTGCTCTATATAGATCTCTAGAAACTAAAAATATGTACCTATATATTCCAAAAAAAAATAAATAAAATCAAGTTTCAAAGAAAATAATACTTTTAATGTTAATCTATCAAGGAAAAAATATTTTCACATTTCTTTCCCGTATCATGATGATGAAGTTTTGAAATTGGAGTTTGGCACTAATAAGTGACAAAACCATGAAATAAAAGATGACCACTAAGAGATGTGAATTTATGATAAGACATCATTCTCGACAATCTCTTTTAAAGGTATGGACTCTATCACAATGAAGAAGTCTATTGCTTCAACCAAAAATCTGCAATCAGCGAAAAAAAAAAAGGCTAGTGGTATTTTTGTAGTAGTTATGATAAGAATGTCTATAATAGTGAAAATTACAGCTTATGAAGATTCTGACATCAAATCTTTGTGGCTTTAATTCAATCAGACCTCTATTAGAGGAAAGAGTATGGGACTTGCACCTATTGATGATCAATAATCCAAAATTTTGATGATGTAGATGTATATATATATATATATATATATATATATATATATATGAAATGTTGTATAAGGGAATAATGGGGAATAATATACTCAAGGTAATAATTTTAACTTAACATAGTTGAGGAACAAACTCAAAGCTTTGTTTTTCATCTCTTTTCCTTTGGATCATTTTTCTTGTATATTGAGATGAAGAATTGGCTGAATTGAAAGGGGATTTTGCAATGGATGATGAGTATTAGAGAAGGAAATTATGATCCTAAAACCAATATTGAGATTCTAATCTATGTTAAGGATTTGGAAGATAATTATGAACATCCTCAAGCTCTCATGTAACAATGAGAAAGAAGAGATTCATCCTTCGCAAGTAGATTTTGATGATTCCCCATATTATGATGTTTTTGTTAAGTAAATGACTATTTTTTACTTCTCGTGAATTTCTTTGCTTGAACCTTCCAATAAAATTAAAATTGGCACATTAGAGATTGATAAAGAAAAAATTAAAATTTTAACCTTTATTTGAAATTTCATTTTGGCTCGAGGTATAATACTTTGAGGAAACAATTTTTACAAGATATAAAGATTCTTATTTTATGAAAAATGATTCATTGTTTATTAAGGAAGCCACCAACCAAGATAATATTCAAGAAATCAATAATCCATCCAAGACTAAAGTTCTTTAGGAGGAAAATTTGAGGTAATTATTGATGTATTTCTTTCAAATTTTGATTCTTCATTTTATTCACAAATTCCCAATGATTAGATGGAGAAAATAGACAACCCAATTTTGTTCTTTGAAAAAGGAAGATGATCAAGATGACCATGACTTCTATGAGGATTTTATTTATCTATGATCACTAATTATGGGTGATAGTGATCATAATAATGAGCATAAATTATTTTGTTTTCCTTATGAAGAAGAAAAATTTCTAGGAGATGTGTAATATGGAGTAAAACATTATCCTCAAATTGCTTCTCTAAAATTATATTCTCCCTCATTTCATGAAGATGGTTTGAAAAACATTGAACTAAAAATTTCCTTCACGTGGAGAATGGATCTCTTATTTCTATTCCAAAACAATAGATATCATGCATACCTAGACATACCTAAAATAAATCCCCAAATGATAATAATTTTGGATCATAAGAAGGAATATTTTTGAAATATGTCTTGATGATGTGAAGAACATATTGTAAATTATCTCCCGAGGCCGAATGCAATGATTTTTCAAATGAATGTGAAAATGATCAAGTTGTAAGTTTTACAAGGGTTTGTGAAATATATCTTCAATATTATTGAAGAAGTTAAAGATACTTAACTAAGTCTTGAGATCATGTTAGATACATGAATCTGCATGATAAGTATGAATGAAGTCATGATCCTTATTTTGATACAAAAATGCTTGATAATGAGATGGAAAAAATAGATGATAGTAATGTTCTTATCGAACCCTTGGAAAATGAGAATGAATTTGAAGGCTAGTTTGTCTGTTTCCTAGTTTGTGAAAAACACTATGAATTGAAAGGAAATAATAATATTGAATCTTTTGTGGATATTTTAAGCCAAGGAGACAAAAGAAACCACTATATAAAATAATATCAAGACCAATGATGAGTTGACTTATATAGATGGTTATTATTATGGACAACAAACCGATAATGTGTAGGAGTCTTGTGAATGGGGTGAGAGACAACTTGTTCTCATCACCTATGGATGACACTCGATTTAGGGATAACCATGTTTCGTAACATTTAATCAAGTTTGATGAATACCTTTATGCAAAAAATAATTACTTTATTTTTTGGAATACAGAGGAATGACTTCTCATATTCACAAAGCACGGTGGAGACTATAAAAGGAAATACTATCAAACATGTTACATTGTGTCCATTTAATATGACCATGTTTTCCATTAAATATAAGTATGAATATGGATTCATTGTCTCTCTCCTTCTTCTCGGACCATGTAAATCCATCACAAGAGCATGACATGATTGGATGAATACCTTCAAGTTATAGAAGTTTGAATGCATCCCCATGTTCCATGATGTCACATACTTCTCTCAACTACTTTTCTAGGTATGCGTACATTATTATCCTACCTTAATTAATTCCATGCAACTTTACTGTAGTTTTCCTTTCCATTTTTTTAAAAAAATTAGTCTTTAATTAATTTCCCCATCCTTTTTTCTATTTGTTCTAGTTTTTCCTTTTTGTATCTTTTGCTTATCTTAGTAGTGAAGAATTGACTCTATTGCTACAATGGATAAATCATGTGTCTTACCATCCATGAAAGTTATGAAGTTATCCATTTCCCTTTACATTATAATTTTGTAAGGATATAGTGAATAATTTTCATCTAAAATGAATATCCAAAAATTCAATTTTTCAAGCATGACAACATATCCCATAATGTCAAATTTTTTTCTTGATCTCACTAAGACCGTTTCTTTCCAACCTACCTCTAATGAAAACATAAATCCCACCCAGAGGAATTTAATAATGATGTTTTCAGGCATCCATTAATGTTCAAGGATGTGTGATGAAACTCGTCCAAGTGATTTAATGAATTTTGAAGAAAGACTAGTCTTGTTTAAAGACTAATGGGATATTTATGATCATTTTAAAGGTAGGTGTGCATCTTCGGGAAGGTTATAAAATATCATAATAATTTTGAGCTGGTATTATAGATTATTTATGGTTTTGGAATCATATTAGGAACATTTAGGAAAGGTTTGGTGGTTTAGAGACAATATGTTTGAAAACAAGTTTTTCAGGTGTAAGGAAAAGAATGGTGAAATAATAAAATTAAACTTGTATGGATTATTTTAGGATCTCTATAAGGATTTATAAATAAAAAATAGGCAATTTAAATTTGATGAAATCATCTACATGTTGGAAGAATCAAATTTATTCCAACACCTAAGATTTTGTTAAGACACTACAACATTTGTAGATGTTCCTCATTGTCTTGATCAAAACAAAGCCATTTTTTGGAGTTACAGGAATATTCAAGATCTAAAGAAATTTCCATTGGTTTTATAATTGTCTTTAGAGTAAGAATCATATAAATTTTTACCTAAAAAACAATTTCAAGCCATGCGTGTGCTTTTTCAAGTTCTATGTAGTGTAGAGTGTGTTGATCCCATACTTAGCTTGATTTTTTATTTCCAAATTTATTAATTTATCTCTTATATCCATTTTGTGTCCATGTTGTCCTATTTCGGTGGACATAGGGGCCAAAAATGGTACCCATGAGCAATCCCTCTCTTTGGTCCCCCGATTAAATTAGCTTTTATTTAAATCTACATTCTTTGAGTAACTATTATAATAAATGATTTATAAGTGAAAAATATAATTATGACCCAAGAAATAAAGCATGTAAAATATTAAACACTAAGAAAGAAGGATATATAGGAACACTTAGATCTTTTTGAGTTAACAAGATGTGATTTAGCTAGGTATAAGTGCTAAACATACTATAGAAGGATTTGTTCCTACTCAATGTAAATTATGAAACTCAAGAGCATAGTTAGACAGAGGAATCCAATGTAGGATAGAGGTGCCTAAGTGTTGGAAATCAGATTTTGCTTTGGTGACCATTAAGATGCTCATAAACTAGTTTTTCTATATTTCATGGGTTCGGATGTTGATTCTTGTTTATTGTGTCATATCCATTATTTTATTATTGAGGGTACTTGTAACTTAAAAAATAGAATACCTACCTACACATGTCCACAAACCACATCAAATAAAATTAAAAAGATGAAAAATGTTGAGTTATCACGATCCGGGAGTCACTCCTAGAGTGAACTTATTGTTGAGCAATGCACTACATCCTTGACACCTTGTAGTTCTTGTACAGTGTAGAAATGGTGCCCTAAGACACCTTTTTTAAGTTAAAAAAATGATAGCATGCTAGCTCTAGGATATATAAACGTATAACATATATGGAAGGAATAAAATATACTTCCCCTTCTTATACAATGTATGTAATAGTATGCAGCCCTTGTACCTTGAATGAATACTAGATGGATGTCATTGAAGTGCTTTAGTGCCTTTGGATTAAAGTTTAGGTGATGATAATAATGATTAGTGATTGCTTCTTATTATTGAGAAGTAACTAGTTATATATATGATGAACTTATTTTAATTATGTAATTGACAACCTGGAAGGCTAACCCATAAGTGAAAAAGATGCCCAGGAAGATAAAAGAGGCCCGAGAAAGAGATAGTAAAGGTAATATGAAGAGCACACTGGTATGAATATAATTTCCTAAGAAATTGTGTCCTAACTCGGTGCCATTTTCTATGGCTATAGAAGATAAATCGGTCAAATTTTGTTAGTTCTATATGGTGAGTAAGACCAAATGGAAAACAAGAGAAAAATAAACGATTCCAAAGATAGTTTTCAACCACTAGTTTTCTTGCTTAGGAATCATATATACATTAGTATGCTTTTGAAATTAGAAATGCACCCAAGTGCATATATTTTGTCTACATTTTCCCCACTTTATGTTGTTGAGTGAATACTAAATAACATAAAGTAGAAATATTATGTTTACTTCATGATCATGTACAAAGTGCAAAGAATAGTGTTACGAGTGGATAAGTGAACCGTGGAGTGATTGTAAAGTGTAGCGTGGGGACTAGGAAAGCAAAGTGGCCCCTAGGTGCGAAGTGTGTGCTTTTGGCATACTGATGTAGCTTATGTGTGTTGCTTCTTATAAGAATGAACATGTAAAAGAAGATAATGAAAACACAAAAAAATTGTATGTGGTAGATAAGAGGAACATGTGTATAAGTATGGAAAGTGTGTAAAAGTGTGTGAAAAGGAAAGTTTTCACATGATATGTAAGAGATTAAAAGATATAAAATTGTCTTGTTACTTGAACTTTCTTATTTGAATGTTGAAGGTGAGGTTTATATGTGATCTCATGCTAAGAGCGAGTTTTTTGGGCAATATCAAATAGATGATGAGTTTTTTGGGTGATCTCATGCCAAGTGCAAGTTTTTTAGGAGATGTCATGCCAAGCACATTTTTTGTTGATCTCACTCCAAAGCTGTAAGTATTGGGAAGAGAGGTCTAGTTTTACTCTCCTTCCATGAATTTTCCCAATAAGTATTAGTACTTCCAAATTTTGTATAGTTGTCCCTATTTATTTCCATTAGTACTAGATTCTTTAGATTGTACTGATTGTAGGAGATAGAAGGCATCCTCTATGGTGAAGGGTAGTTCCTATTACTTGTAAAATTTCTCTTTACAAACTAAAATAAGCTGTGATCTATTGAGAAAATTATTTTCTACCCCTACAAAATTAGCGCTTAGGGTAGGACATGAGAACTTAATTGCTAGTGTATGGATCATGACACTAGTATCTTATTATGTTTAAGGTCCAAGTCAGTTTTGGGTTCAGTCAGTAACTATAATTTTGTGTTTTTGTAACTACATCTTTGAGATGTTTTAGGGGTGATTTGTTCACCCATTGTGTTCCTGTCATCATTTGGGGTGCACGTGACAATTTTAGGAGAAGCGGTCTAAAGGAGAGGATTAAATGTTGAGCTAAAATAGATACCTACTGGGGGTGGGGGATGTGCATGGTAAAAACCAAGGAACATCCAAACAAAGTGAGTTAGCAACATGATTTAGTAGTAAAATTAACAAGAATATAATAGAGAACAATGTAAAAATAAATTTTTAAGACAATATAGACTATGTAAACATGGGACATCACTCAAAATATCACAAGACAATCAATTTTGAAATGTCAAAAATCATACAATGATAAAACAATAAATAGGGCATAACCCACAAACAACAACATACTGATAACAAACAAGATCAAGTTAAATGTATCGAGATAACCATGATTATAAATAGACATGTAAAGGAAATTACACACATGAATAACCCATTAGCATATTAGAAATATAAATAGTATGTCAATACATGTAGAAATGAGAGAAAAAGAAGAGTAACTTGTAATGAGAGACAGTGACTAATGTAGAAATAAAAAATGAAGTGTCTAGAATGTGGTAGTAGTGAAAGTATATCCGTCGTGAGCCTTGGTGGGACTGGAAAAAGGTACAATTCATAAAATAATTTTAGTGTGTGAAAACCTATAAGTATTGACAACAAAAAGACCAAGTGAACGTGCATGTGTATATATATAGACATATGATGACATACTAAGAATCTGTATATCATGGAAAACAAAGAGTAATATGTAAATAAAATAACCTAGAAAGAGTAAGTGTAAACAAGATATGTGTTCATGATGTGTATGAGTGTGATAGTTTTCTATAAAAATGTGAAGACGATAGGATCAGCATGACCCCCACCGAATGGGTGTGAGATGAGGTTCATTTATAGCGACTCACAATAGTCAAGAATGAACCATAGAACAAGAATAGGTCATTGGGTAATGCATCGTATCAGAATAGAAGGTAGAAATATGTAGCATGAAGAAAAGAGTGCGAAGTGTAGTGGATGTGAGGTTTATTTAGGAATTAGACCCCCAACGATGTCGAGTATGAACCATGGAGATAGAATGTGTCATAGGGTATTGAAGGTGTTTTCTAAATAATACTGATTTGAGATGCATCATATTGATTAGATTCTTGAGTGGTTTACTAAGGGGAGTGGGAAGATGATAAACACCAACCCCAATTTTTTTAATGACATGGGGACTGAGCAATTAGGTTTAAACGTTCCTTTAAGATGAGCCTCGGTGTTAGTATTTTTTTTATTTTCCTCTAAAAAAGATCGCCAATATTGAACTCACATTGGCTGATTTTTATATACTATTCCTAAGTAATTTGTTCTTGATAGATTTAAATATGATCTAATGCTTGCACATGGAAAAAATTGAGAATTTTAAGTTCATGTAGTCGTGAATCAATAATCGAGACCTTATGACATGGAAGAAAGAAGTTCTTAAGCATCTACATGGTCACCAACACCCAGATCTAGATGTGAATAACCATGGGCCTCTATCCTGCACCTGGGTTCCCCTATCCATCTCTTATCTTGAATTCTAGAATTTTTAGTGATTAGTAATGACACTTTGTATACATCCTGTTTAGTATTTCTACCTACCCAAATCACCTCCTATTCACTCAAAAAATTAGCTATGTATTTTTATCTCTCCTTCCTCTTTAGGGTTTCATATTTTACATACTTTCTTACATGTTTCATTATTGTATTTTATCATTTATAGATTATTTATTATAATAGTTACTCTCTAATATATATTTAATTTAAATTTAATTAAATCACCCCCATATGACCCTCTCCAACTCCGTAGGGTGCTTAAGTGGCTACACTCATCTCCATCGCACTACACCATATCTTGTCACTTGTTGCCATCTTTCTAAAATTTCCATTTTGTGTCCCTCTTTAACCTTTTTATTAAGGTGATATATCAAAAAAATAGGTTCCCATGAGTAAACTTGTAATTTAACTCGCTTCACTCAACCCATGGTCAAACTCTAGTTAGTAGGGAAGCACAAACTAAATATAAATCACTTTGAAGTCATTCCTTTTACATTATTCACCTATCCACCATTTTTGTAAATAAGAAACATTTAAAAACATCAAAATATAGCATACATGTTTCCAAAAATTTTCTAGATCAGCCAAGGGCTCAACAATTAATTTTGCCTCATAACTTACTAATCAGAAATCTTGTTGCTCTAAGAATTTGACATATTTATCTACTCCTAGGAGTCTTTGTGATAATTGTAACTAGATACCATAGGAGGCCCTATATTTCTACAACTTATGATCTTAACCCATACCTTTTAATGTTTCATTTTTGATTTACAATAGTTGTAGCATAAAAACACAATTAAAGTTTGAGAATGGGATCTAGTGGAGAATAAAATCAAACAATGGTGATTTATTTGCAAACCAAAACCAATCTGATAATTTTATAAAAATGTAATATTATATTTATACTAACTTACTAAAAATATCAATTCTCTCAAAAGAGAAAGATCCCATCACTCGAACTCCACGAAAAATTCAAAACATCAAATAAAGTAAAATGGGAAACATTCCCAAAATAGTTGTTTCTAAATAGAATAAATTTATAAAAATATAAAAGCATTATCAAATAATGTACTGTAAGAGTATTAGGAGCTTCAAATAATATATTTGTGAAAATTGACAAAATTCCCAAAATAGAATCTCTTGATCCCACATGTCAAAAATACAATGTTTAATTTTTTAGTATAAAAAGTTGTTGTTGGATCCATATTAACTCACCTATCTTATTTCTCTATCATCACATGATCATAAAATTGTTGCATTTCTCAAATGATAAAATTTACTCTCTAAAAGTATCCTAAATAATTGTTATGATAAAGTTTTATTCAATGCACATGAAAGAGCATATCTAAGCATAAAATGTGAAAATAAGGGACATTGTAAGGCCAAAAATAATTTGGAAAGATTTATGAGCCCCATTTGAATCTAAGATTCATCAAAGGATGTCATCATGATCAAAATTGAAATAAGAAGCGTTTTATGAAAGGTGAGAAACATCATGTCTTGAATCTATTGTAATATCTCCAAGAAGTAAATAAAAGTGAGCTATTCAGGGCATCTAAGTATTCAAGCCATCATATGTGAGTAATTAAGAGATCATCCTTTTCCATAAAAACACATGATCAAGAAGGTATGAAAGCTTCCCAAAATATGATTTTGTTGAGGAAGTGATTGGGAGTCAAGATAAGTAGATAGGTGATCTTCATGTGAGACACCTTGTATATAATAACGAGAAACCCTCCAGGATTCATTTGATGACATTTACATAACATTGTTCTTAAAAACTCAACAAAATACCTTGTTGTGTGGTCCATCATCAAAGAATGAAATATTTAAATTGCAACCAAGATCCATTACACATGATCCTTCGAAAATGAAGATAATTAAAAAAGGTCACAAAGAGATTCCATATTCCAGATGGTTCATAGGAAGGTAAATTTCATCATAGATCATGTAAATCCTCTTGAGTTGAAAAAGAGTGATCCATCGCATCATACTTATCTTTATCGAGAATCTAAGTATCCCTTAATGGTGAATCTTTCCCATAATTAACATGAGGTAATTCTACCTTAAGCTCTTGAATATGCTCCCATGACCAAAGTCATGTCAAATCCTAAAGAGCCATTCCCATAGATTCAATAATTTCTTGAAATTCATCCAACAAGAAACATATTAATCTGTAATTCATAACCTTAGAGATATCACAAAAATCTTGAGATCTAAGTGGAGGATGAGTCCACAGGTGGCTTCCCCTCTCTTCTTTGAAACTTGCATCGATGCGTATGTGGAAAATTCTTGACCTAAATATGTAAAATCCATGGAGGAGATGACTCAATCAGACTATGATATGACAACAATCCCCTTGGAAAAAAAAAAACTACATTAGGGTGACTCTCATTTATTAATGTAATCCCTCACCCACCTTATTACTCAAAATATAGAGTAGAAAAAAAAATTGATCGATTGGAGGAGCATGTGAAAACTCTCAATTCCTACATTCATCCTTTCTTGGATTCTAATTCAATACCTTCTCCTCCAGTGAAAGAAATTCCTCGATCAAGATATCTTTGATCCTAAGGTTTTTAGGAGGGTGAAATATGATTTAAGGGAGAGATAATGATGGATGTATTGAAAATATCACTGAGAAATGAAATACATTGTTCTAGAGGTTCTCTCTTCTCAAGTATATTCTTACTACTTTGTTTGAAGTGAAGAAATAAAAGAAAGATATTCAAAAGAGAAGACCCACTTATATGAGGTGTTATCAATTTTGTTTGACATGATATCCATCGAATATCACTCCCTAGTGATTATAAATGTGTCTGCATCAGTTCTTGCTAGAAAATTATCTCGAGTTTGGGTCCGCATCATAGATGCTAGATATTGTATGATAGAAGATACGATCTTTGTACTTGAATCTAGTGGAAAACATATTTTTATATTTTTCATGAGGTATGCAATCATGTTCGGATACTTGGGTTACCTTTAATTACCTATAATTTATAATCATAAAAATTAGTAATTCCTTCGAGGATTTGGTCAAGAAATATGAAGGCGATCCCCTTTCTTTCAACTAAGATATTTTAGAGTCTCTATCAATATCAAAAACTCCATCTTTAGCATTGCAAGATATCACAAAATATGGCTCGAGTCATAGCAAGAACATTAATGATGCACCTAGGTAGAGATCAATGTTTTGATTTTTATTTACATTCAAGAAGCAAATAAGGTGGCACTTGGGGATTCTCGGTTAAGCTAGAAATTAAAAGTACAAGAGACTTGTTTCAAAAATCTGCTTTCATGATCTTAAATAAAAAAATTCCATCATACACATATTTTTCTTCATTATATTGGTCAACATATCTCTCTATCTTCCTTCTTCTCTCTCCACGTTCTAATTTTCCATTTAGAAATCACTTTTACTATTTCGTCATATTCACTTAAATCGCCCTTAGTTAAACATTGTAAGATTCATTTTTCCAATAATAAGAAGAATAATCACTTGAAGGAATGTGAAAGGTCACATGTTATGGGAGTAAGAAAAAGTTCAAATGGGGGGTAGATAATGGGACATGTTTGTAATGTATTCTCTAATTCAAGGGTTGGAGATTGTTAATTGAATATATGTTGTTGAGGTTCAACTTCTACATCACAAAATTAAAGCTACAATTCTTCTATTTATTATTTTATGTTCTCTTTATTCCCTCTTTGCAACATTCCATATTTGATAATATTATAAAACTAGGAAAGGTGTCTACGCCTTTGATAAATGAGTCAATCGAATTTTGCATGTATGATTTCTAGGTTTTTTTTTTGTGTTCTTATATTTTTCTAATTTAATTTGGACCTACTTTGGTTATTATATTTGAATTATGCTAGTGCCTACTCAAAATAGTAACCCTCTCTCTGCATATTTCTGTAACTCTCCTTTACCTCTCTTCAATGAAAATTCCTCACTTGTACTTCATACAAGAACACTTCCACATGGTTAGTGGAGTGTTCCTATGTGATCCCGACTTAATGTCCACCAATAGATTTAGGGTAGTTTAGATTTAAAAACAAAAGTCTCCCTATACAAAAGGAGTGGCATGGCCCCCTTACCATTGTTGAAAACGAAACATAAAAATTATCTCATCAACAAGTATCAAACATGGTTTTGTAGGCATTTTCATTCTCATTGGACCTTATGAGTAGATGATAGGATGCGAGTTATGGATTTATCACCTATATTGAACCATATAGATAAGCGGGTAAAAACTACAAAAATTAAACATGTGTTCGTGTTAGCACCACCATGGGTGAGAAACTATATGTCAAGACTAATTTATCTATAAAGAGGAGAGTTAAGATTGGTAGAGAAGGAAAGTGGAAAATGTAATACATATGAGATCTTATGGAATGTGTATCAGTTATACGGGACTCATCACCACCATGAAAAGTTAGAGTCAACTAAAAAAACCAATGATATTTTAATACCCATGAGACCCTAATATTTGTAGATTCAAGTTAGCCATTGTGATATTATGGAAGACCTTACTCTATGAGATCAAACTTAAAAGAAGTAGTCTTTTTTAATTTTTATTCAAATGGGAAATTTTATAAATGACATATAAATATAGGGAAATGAACTAATATTTTTTGGGTTATTTCCTACACAAAATTGGGACGGTACTAAATTTAATTTAAGGAAAAAATATCTTTCAATTATATGTTATACTTGATGGTGCAAAGAAACATTCTTTGAAGCTAAAGATGTGTTTTCCATGGCATCTAGAAGATGCTTAATTTTATGAAATTAGAGATGAGGATATGTAACCCAAGCGTCATCTCAAATTAACTTTGTTTGGTAAAGGAATTTTGAGTCCATGTCACTAAAGAATTATCTAGGAGGTCTTTTGATTTAGTCTATAAGGAAGTAGGGGAGAAATTTGTACTATTTTGTTTTGATGGTGGTTGTTTTCATACATATCGGAGTGTCTAAAACGTTAAGATAAGTTGATTGATAGGTTCGAATTACTGATATAATTATTGTTTTTAGTATGATGTATGGAATATTCTACTTGATACTTGATATTATGTGTAGATATTATATTTTTGGAAGAGGTTTGAAAAATATAGGTATTTAGAATTAGAACATGGTAAAAACATTCTTTGGGTATATGGAGGAAATTATGACCATGTTATTTTCTATCAAGGTTATTACTCATTGTGGTGATATCTTCATGTATGAAATGAGTTTCACTCTTGAACATTTGGTAGTGATGTGTAATATCATGTTGAAAGGTAAATAGTAGATAGGTTAGAGATGAAGGTGAATATAGTGGTTAATTAGAAGAAGAACTATTTGTTAAGGATTTCACTTTGTATCGAAAGAGATGGGCTTAAAATTGTATGCCTATTGATGAATAATTTTTGTTATTTGTTATAGTGTGGTAAAAATGGGAGATATTTCGGTATTTCACCCACCCCATGTAGCATGGATTTGGTCATTGGATGTATGTAAATTAATTTCTTCCTTATTTTAGTTCATTTGGAGATATTATGGGAGCTATAGGTAAAATCCAAAATTTAGTCCTATTTCATGTATGCATCACCTCCTCTTTGATGGTGTCCACAATATTTGGGTTATAAGGCCTCTAATTTTTCCTGAATGGCTTGGCATCTAACTTTAGGGGAATCAAATGGTGAATATCCTTCATTTGAAAGGATTTAAGCTCATCATAAGAATAGGCCGAACATCGAATATTTTTTGAGCAACAATATGAACCTTCTCTTTTCTTCAGAGAGAAACACTTTCTAATTTTTACCATTCTAGGGTTCTCCAGAGTACCGATGTTTTCTTTTTCAAAATCAGCTAGTAACTAGGAGGATCATTTCACCTTTCTTGAATTAATTTTTCCTGCTTATCAAAGAGATCTTCTAGAGAGACTAGGCCTACGGATCTCATTTCCTTTCAATTTTACCAATCCTTCTTCATCAACACCTTAAATTCCTTCTTTATCTTCTTCACTAATGCTTGCCTATGTGGATTCTTGCTTCCTTCAAAGAACAGATTATTGAAATTATCTCTCTTTCCAGAAAATATAGAAGTTGAATATCGTCGTTGAAGAATTTCTAGTGATTTACATTATTTGGCACAATGGGTTTGAATACAATCTCCACAATTACCTTATCCTTGTTGAATGATGAGTACAACATCATAATAGAGGATAATATTATGAGGGAGTCTACTCTTTTGTTCTATTCTCGAGGGAAAAATTCAATGCATAATGCATTAAAAGATTCAATACAATCCCACACTGCTGTTTCATTATGTTGGAACCTTGGATTCTCTACTTGGTATTTCTTCTAAACTTGGCTTACTATTTCCTCTATGTCACCACGACATTTCAGCTTATTGATTCCTATATCTTCGCTACACCCATGCCCAAAAGAAGAGATTAATACTCTATTGTGTTATTTTTATTATCAAATTGTAGCTTGTAGGAAAATGGGTACAACTCACCGAGAGGAGATCACAACACCACACCTACTCACAGAACAATGCTAGAATGGATATCATCAAATTCCATTGTCCAAATTTGATCTTCTTCCTCTTCCATAATGAGAAGAAAATTCTCACCTTTCTCTAATTTGAGGAATTAGTTTCCGAGCCTTTTGTCCTAAAATAGGACGTTTTCCCATGGATCATCATATTTTTGTACCATGTACTTCATCTTCCTTATTGACATCAATTTCTTCATCTCTCCTTTTTTGGAATATTTTTATATGACCAGGTCCATTTTAATCTTGATGCACAAATCTTTGTAAAATATTTGACTCGGTAACATCTAGAAGAAAGATGTTGGAATTTTGCCACTAGGATGGTGAGAAACACCTTCTTCTCTGCAAAAATAAGCTAGTGCTACTTGTGCATATTTGTTTCTATCCACGAAAAGAACTTGTTTGAATTCAATTGAATAATATGATCCACTTACTTGGGTCAAGGTGAGGGATAGAACATTTGTAAATTTGATTGAAATTGCGTTATCCGAGGCTTTGGAATCTATGATGTAATTGTTTAGTTAGAAACATTTAATAAGAAATGACAAGTAGAAGGGCTCAACTTCATTATTTTTGGAGGCACTAAGAGCTAACATGTTTTTGAACATGGTTTGGATGTTGTGGGAAGTAGAAATTTGCAATTTTCATTTTATTCTATAAAACTACCACCACGAACTACATCAAAGAACCTATCAAAATCGGTAGGGTGTTTGTAACTATTCTAGATATGTGATTTGGACTTTGGTTTTCTTGCGTGTTCAGATAATCAAATGGATTCATCTCGGAAAATTTTGAGGTTCTGAGGAGACATAATATTTACATGGTGAAGGTTTTGTTAATTTGGGAATTATATTTTCTTTCACAGGGTGTGGTAGCTTACTTGGTAGGAGACGGAGATGTAGCTTTTATTGGGACCTTAGACAACTTTGCGGGAATGGCATTGAAGAAGAAATAATTTAAGCATCTTTAGAACTATGAGAAGGATTAGGGGACTTACTTTGCATAAAAATGCAATCCTTTCTAACTAGTGGGTCTGGTTTCTCTTTAGCTAACTCCATTGAAGGTGGCAATGGTGATCCTCTATTGATAATATTATTTTTGGAACTTTGATATGGATATCTTCCTTCTTTTTATTTTCCTTTAGCACAGGATTTGAAGATGAAGCAACTTTATTTGACTATGCATGAGTAAAAATCACACATGAGAAGCTTGGAGCCTCCTCATCATCATCATCTTCATCCCCATTATGTAATAAATTAATTCATTATGCGTATAACCATCAAATTCTTCAACTTCAAGATAGTTATCATCATCTCCTACATCTTCCTCTTGGGTTATTCTATCTCCACTTCTTCCTCCGGTTCATGAGTGTCATAGTGGCATTGACTTAGTGGTGCTTTGAGAGTGAGTTGACAAGGAGGTGGAGTAATCCCTTATCTTTTTGGAGGATTTGGATTCCTTAGAATGTTCTGCATTGTGATCTAAGACATTTATTTCTTTAGGAAACCAAGTAATTGGATATTTTCTAGAACACTTGGTTCATGGTGGATAAACTTGAACTATGACCTTTTTGTTTTTCATTTGGACCTTGTCTTGATCTAAAATTCATGTACTTCCTTCAAATCCACAGGTTGGGATCTTATTTTGAAGAAGCCAACTTGATGGTAAGGTAATGATGAAAAATATCTTAAAATTATTTTCATAAGGCACGACATCTTTAGGGACTATTTTGATTATCCTATTGTACTTTTACAAATGAAGTCTCTCATTGACTCATAAGTTTCATTCTTCATCTGTACCAATTGGACCAATGGATCTTAGTAGTCCTCCATCGTTTTGAAAATATGTTGAATGCACTTCTTATATCTTCCATGTAGGTGATAGACCTTGGGGGCGTGTATGTAGAACCATTCAGAAATTTTTCTTGAAGTGACTCCATTAAGAGCTAGAATGACACATCTTCATGTTCAATACCCAAAACAACTTTGCAAGAGGTGATGAATGTTGCCATGTGCTCCTCGCGAATTTTTGATCCATCTCTCTTGAACTTTGGGAGGTTTTCTTGCACCTTTTGGTAACTCATTGAGTGGTTGAGTAAGGGAAAGTGGGCTAGTGTTTCCACCCCATGGTATATTTTTCTTGGGTTATTCACGAGTACTATCTGCCATTCTAATTTGGATTCTAACTTCCAACATTTATAAGGTTGTAGATTTAGCTGCTACTCTTTCATTTACTTTGGCTTGAGAATTTTTATCTCTCTCAATTTGAGCTCTTCTTTTTCTTGTTGAGTTGCTTCGCTTTCTCTAGATTCTTCTTTACTCTCTACGTCGGTGAAATCTTTGAGATTATCATTTATGAATAGAAATTATATATCTAATGGATTGACAACATATGGAATCTAAATATGACCGAGTTATTTGTGAAGGGGAGGCCTCTGTGATTTATGAGAAGCTCTTTTCTTCTTTGAATTTATTCAAAAATGGGATTAATTTTCCATGTTTTTCTTTTTCTTTGGGTATATCTTCTATTCGTTAGCTTGAAAATCTATACTCTTCTTTGTGGTGCTTAAATTTGTCTTCACCTTTATAATTCAGTAGTGTGATCTTCTTCAAGATCGAGTACTCTCGTGGAGATGAAGTATTGATTCACACTTTATTTGTTAAACCAAATAGCCTCTCTCAAATATGAAGAAGTGTGCTCTCTAATGTGGAAAATTAACTTGGGACTTTCAACAAGAGGATTTCTTGGAATAGCCATGGTTTAATGACATAAGGCTCGGGTAATTTTTCATATTTTTAATTTTTTTAGGTTATTTAAATTTTAGAATTTATTTTTTAATTTTTTAGGTCATATTAGGGTGCAAACGCTGCTAAATCTACCCAAGATGGGTGTAAAAAATGTTGGATAGAAAATTTGTTAGGTGAAAATTTATGGGTTTCTTGCCGATGCTTTAGGAATGGAAGTTCATGTACTTGAATAGTGAAACTTTCATATATGCATGCAATAGTAAGGTGAGTTTTCTCTGGGTTTCCCTTGTGGCGAGAGGATCTAAAATGGGAAATAAATTGACCCTATGGAAATTTTTGCATAAATCTATAAGGGGGAATTTGTTAGGAGAGTGGGAAAGGAAATGAGAATATTAGATAATAGAACTATTACTACAAGTAGAAAATCATAATCTTGCATACATCAGTTAGAAGTTTCATCATATGCATTAAAATTGGTAAGAAATAATATTGCAAACATCAATTAGATGAATTATAATTTAATGAACACATAGTATCAATAAACCCCTTTGTCAAAAAGAGGCAAGAAATTACTTTTTCTTGTATTGATGCTCAAGAAGAAATTGTACATAGTATGAGAATGGAAGACATTTGAGAATAGGGGAAAATGGAAGAATTTTCTAACTCTTTGATTCTTCACAAGGATCTCTCTCTCATGAATTCACAAAATAGCTAAGAAGTCTAAGAAGACCCTCAAATGAGGAGATTGTTACAATTTATAGAAGATAAGTAACTCTTCATCTTCTCAGTGACTCTTCACATGCTTTAATTTTGACTTTAGGTTGTTCATATTCTATCAAATATTAAGTCCCTTTTATAAAAATAAGGTGACTTAAATGTTACATCATGTTTCTAAAGTCACTTAAATAAATATCAAAACGTGTAAACCCCAAGTTGAAATTAGAACATTGAAGAAAGAGAACATTGGGAGGAAGAAAAGAGAGAGACAAAGTTGGAAGAAGAACTGAAGAAGGAAGATGATGAATTATGTAGAAGAATGAGCCACTCGATTGGATTAGATCTCAATCCATGATTGATATCCATCTTTTGTTCTGAGAAGATGTCCATTTCTCAATTCCCTTTATTGAAACAATCCACTTGAGGATCCACTCTTTGGGTGTGAGGGATGCAAACACAGCTTAGAGTCTCGATCCATCCATCACACACATCGTTGATGTCCTTACACTTTTCATACCACATTGGATATTTCTCCGAAATGAGCATGATGGTGGATTGAATCTACATGGAACTCTAAGGTATCCTTATTGAAGTATAATGGATTACCCTTCTCTTTTTTAACATGTTCCTCTCTTTGGACCAATCAACTCATCAAATTTTTAGGTACTCCAAGTTTATGAATTTAGAGGTTAATGTTATCCTACAATTTGTATGCTTGTTCTTCTTTTCCAGCCATCTTGGTGATGGCTTTGGTGACTACTTCAAATATGATTTCCAGGGACCTTTCCCATATGTGTGAAAAGTTCTCATAAGGGATACCAAAACCTTCTTGTTGATAAAATCCACGAGGAGATTTTTCTCACTTTATTTGCCACTGTAGAACAAGAGGTTCCTAGTAATCCCTTTCTTTCTCCAAATATTCTCTAAGTGCTCACGTCATATTTTGAGTTGCACACATATAGGAAAATATTTTGACTTCCTCTAGACCACCAGACTTCCTCTTTTCAAACATTATACTAATCCATTTGTCATTAGCTCACCCCTACATTATGAGCTTGTGCATCCTCTTGATAGATTTTGGTTTGATGTTGTTGATGGGTGTAACTTATTTGATGGGATTTTTCATGGCATTTTGATAAACTATATGTTGCACATCGGATGAAAGGGTTCACGCATACTCTTTAAGCTCATCAATATTATTCTTATATTAATTATTCCTTTCCACCATGCGAGTAGAATATTGCTGGTGCACATATGCAAGTCCCCTTCATGAGTAGTCGGCCCTAATTTGGATAGTGATCATTTCATAATTATTTTTTTCATTTCATCCACTATATTGATCACCTTTGGTTGGGATATTTCAATTTCTTGATTACTTGTTTCTCTGTTGTAGAACCATGAGGATGTGTGCGTGAACTTATTTTCTTTCCTTTTTCCAATGATATGATCATTGATAAATAAAAGGTGGACACTTGCTGAATAGTTCTTATATCGGGTGTTATTTTCTCCGCATCTATGGGAACATTTCTCCGAGACTCATGCTCTATGACAAGCACATCAAAATTTCCTTTCTCTGGAAGGAGGCACATCTTGGATGATTGAGGCATCAGTTTTGACAAGAGGTGAGGCATCTTGTGATAGTTCAAAGACTTGATATTTAATTACCACTTTGTTTCACTTCGGTCTCTCTTTGGATCCTCCTCTTGCATTTCTAGGATTAAGTCTTCCTCTTATATTGATGTAATTGAGTCTTCTTCTTCCCTAGCTCTCTTTGGTTACTTTTTGTAAGGAGAAGTCTCAATTATATGGCCTTTCTTTTGAAATTGCTCAGAGTGTCTTGAACTTGAAGAAAGCTCCAAAATGTTTGAGGATGACTTAGTGAAGCTTGTTTCTAATTTTTGGGGTACCTCATAATTGAATGGCCATATCTCTCTTCCTCTAGAACCAATCCCTTGTTCTTTTGGTGACCTTCTTAGTTTTTTTCATGTATTCTAACTCAAGAACATGCCGAATGACTTGGGAAATGAGGTGGCTTACTCGTTGTATACTTAGGATCATACAACTTTATTCCATAAAATTACAAAATATCTTCATACCAAGAGAAATTGAATTTCCTCATCTCACCAATCGTCATCTGATGTGATCTTTCTCTCGAAATTCAAACTTTTCATGAGTTATTTGCCCAATAGTCTTCAATCTAAGGATCATGGCACAAGTCTACAATATGAAAAGATTCAGGATCATCTTGAATGTAAAAATTGGAGTGCAGCGGTATAGGAATGCAACATCAAATGTGAGAAGGTAGCCTCCATATTGGATGCATCATTTGTTTTCTTACATGTGAACACCTCGATATAGATAGGGAATGAAATAAACATCCTTTTCCTACTTGCCCGAGTCTATTTTTTTCATGTGTGATCTACTGCGCAGAGCTCAAATAGTATAATTTGATTACTAAGGTACTTGGGAAAACTTAGTGGAGCTTTGTTGAAGAGTGAAACTCGTAAAGTACGAGAAATTTGAGAAGCTGTATGAAATATGATCCATATTTTCTTATTAAGGACATCGTTTTGTTGTGACATAATTTCTTCCATATCACCCTACAAATTTCAGATCATGTACATCATGAATACATCATTCACATGGGTGAAGTGTCTTTGACCTTCTTACATGACTAACTTGGGAAGTTTCTCAAAGCGTGAGAACCTGGAAGCAATGTTTTTGTGAGAGACAATCCCTTGAATGATCTCGAGTTAGGCAATAAAATAGACCAAGTAAGAATTTATGTGAAACTTCTTTTTCATGGGCACAGGCGATTCTGAGATGTAATTTTCACCGATTATCTTCCCCAGTAAATTCATTACATTCATTAAGTCAACGTCGATAACTTAAGGGAATATAATCTTGGAAATCCCTCATGTTCACTTCTCCCATCACTGTTGAGGAGAGTGATGACATATAAATATCTGTCACAAAACTCAAAACTTGAAAGTGTATTCAACATTCTCAAGGGATTTCTCCTATCTTCATCCACGATCCTAGTGTAACCCCTTGTACTGCGTATGCATCCATATTTTCCCATAGGAGCATGCCCTTCTCTCTTTGTGATGACCACCGGGTTAGGTGATGTCAGATTTCTAAGGAAAGGAAGATGTTTCTAGAAGATATGAATTCCATCGCGGTGTCATTGTTCAAACTCAAATTTTCCATGTTTTAGGCTCATAATCATGTGAGAAATCAATACCATCTCAATGCTTTATATGGACATGGGGTGTTATACGGCTCTGAACAACCCACTTGTGGGTACTTAATCTTCAATCTTCTCTCTTTCCTTAGCTTTCATACGGGCCTTTAGATCATGGAAATATATGTAAGGGACATCACTATCCTCTATCTCATACTTATAAGTGAAAGGCTATGTCGATTCTGTCTATCCACTTGTACTTCATGATTCCTCAACATTTACTATTTATGGGATAACCACTTACTATTTTTAGTAAGTGTAGAAATCCTTCTCCGAACTCCAACTATAACTACCAATCTAGATGTTCAACTCTCATAATGCTCCTCTTGTGAAATTCACCCTCTGGAATGACTTAATCTTATTAGTAATTGCTAAATATACTGACTTACTAATTTTAGTAATTATGAAAAATCATCTCCTTTAAACCTCAATTGGACACAACAACTCAAATTCCTTCTTCTCCTTATGCTCCCCTTGCCTTCTCAACCATTTTTCTATTTTTAGCAAGTGATCGTGGGACCACTTACTATTTTTAGTAAGTGTAAATTCTTCATAGGTGAACATTTTGATGATTTTCACTTGCGATGTTTCTTGCATCTTCGCCTTTTCCTTCATAGATTCTTGATTGATGAATTACCCAAAATAGTAGCCCCTATGTACAAGACCTAATTATTTTAGGAAGTGAGATTCAGTAGTTGGATCATGGTGGAAAGAATATTTCAATATGAGTTTTTTTCCCAATATCTCCTCTATAATTTCGTGCTTTCCCAATCAATGGTTTGTGAGATCTTAAATTTTCAAATTTTTACCTAGTAGAAACTACAAACATGGTAGCCATTAATAGAGATAAAAAATTATAGGTATCATTTTCTCCTTTGTTCATGAATAAAATATTATTTTCATATGGTTTTTATTTCTCATTCCAATGGTGAATTATCATTTAAATTGATTGTCTTTTTTGTGAAATCTAACTTTTGTCTTCGTTGGGCTAAGAGGGAGATTTCTATGTTGCAAAAAATCTATGTTATTGAATGGATATATGTTTCTAAGGTTTTTGGCCTCGAAAAATGAATTATGTATCAAAATATGGTTCATCATTTCATGCACTAGTTTGTAAGATATCTTAAAATTTTCGTCTCTACAACAATGAAGGATTTTCGGAGAGGAATTTATGCATTCTTCTTCTTTGTTCTTCGTTTCTTCAACTATTTCCATTAATCCTTCCTCTTATACCTATGTATTTTCATGGAGTACTTGGTTTCTTTCCATGAAAGAGCTGGTTTGGAGCAGCAATGGTGGATTAGGTGTGACCATGAGAACGAGTTATGGCAAAGCACAAAGCTATGAAGAATAAACAGAGGAAATGAAACTACATATCAAATTTAAAGTGTTTTAAAAATGATTGGCAAGGGTGAGGTGAATTTTATGTCCCTGATGTCCCTTAAGAATTAAGGGATGAAAGGGACATCAAATTTCACATCATGCCTCCATGTGACACTTGTCGAGAAATCTAACGGTTGAGCATTAGGGCTAAAAAACATGAAAAAAACACTGGGGCCTAGAAGTTGCTCATATTGAGATCTACGAGGCATACGTGGGGATAGGCGCATTTTTTTCCCGATGTAAATTTTATCAAAGGAAAAAAAAGGGTCATCAAATTGCACATCATTCATGGGTGACACTTGGAAGGCATCCACGGTTGTGCATTTAGCTCCCAACTATCTCCTGGAGGCTTTAAATTTGCACTGTATCATGAAAGGTCACATTGACGACTTTGAGCAACACGAGGGCTGGGAAAATTTTCATTTCCATCATGTCTTGCTTTTGGTAAAGGGAAAAATGGTCATCAAATTACACATCACACTGGTTGCGCCACTTGTAACGATCTAAGCAATTAAGAGGATGAACTTTGACAAGCACCTAGGGAATAGCCCGGAGATCCAGAGGGTTCTATGTGTGACCAGAGGAAAAAATAGGGTTGGGTGAATTTTAATGTACCTCTTATATAGTTTCTTAAGGGATGAAAGGGACATCAAATGGTGTCAAGATCCTAGAAGAGTGACACAGTCCTCATCTAAATTTGACTAAGCTTGCTTGGGAAGCTTCGCCTTTAAGGAAACTTGAAATGACGATAACTTGAGATTCCAATGGAATTTTTAGAAATGTTTTATATGAATTTGACTTAAAATTTCCTTTTGAATCCAATGGTGGGGGTATCAGCTATTAATTCTTCCATTTAATCCTGAAAATTGGATGTTTGTTTTGACTCCCTAGTGAGCATGGAAAAAATGAGATATAAATCAATTGTGCCAAAGTGTTATGAAAAATATGATTTCAATATGAATTCCCTTTCCGAAGATGTATTTTTTTCTCTCAAATCCTCCATACCTCCCATAATCACTTCTTGAAGTTTAGTAGCTCTTTTGGCCATGTGCATTACAGGCTTTGTGAACCATGTCTTTGATTAAATTTCTCCGGCTCCTCCAAATCTTTCTTAAACCTTCCAAAATCAATTCCATGATATTAATATACCTTATATTCATCTCCATGTTGTATTTGTATCCTAAATTCACTCTAGGGGTTGCATCGATCTTGGGAAGGCCAGTGGTAGACGTTCCCAACACTACCGAGAAATAGGCATTCTTCGCATGATATCCTAAAATCACAGGGGGATTTACTTGACTTTACTAATTCACCTAGGTGATTGAGTTGAGCTTGATATATACATGGAGGAAATTGGATTGAATGGGTAGACTTGGGGTGCCTCGAGAATGGTAAAATGTGAAATTTATGACATGAGGGTATCGTTGACATGCTTGAAAGTTGTAACTTTTCTTGTTGCACATTTGCATGACAATGGGTTTGATTAATATTTATAACTTGAATCTAATGTATTAATAAACATATCTAATTTTAATTCATATTTTAGTATTTATCATTTAGGATAATAAAGGTAAATCATAGGATGTCCCTTTGATATGAAAGTTCATGTTCTCATTCCGAGGAACACTCTTTCGAAGAGATATGAATCGGGAAGATATTTAATGAATGATTCTATATATAAGTGGTTTAAATTTAATAGAATAAGAACAATTCTATTAGAATTTTATTTGAAAGGGTTTCACATTGTAAACATTGTGTCAATATTGTTCATATCACTTTACTTATTTTGTCTTTATTATTTTATCCTTCTTTGGTTCATTTTAATACATGTTTAGTTTTTCAAAAATACAAACAAATATAAATAATTAAAGTCAAGATATTGTCCCATTATTATCAAGAAATATGTTTAACATATTCTAAGGAAGGCTTTTCAACATACATCCATAAATAGATTAATAATATAAAAATAATGTATTCTTACACTTTATTTTATTCAAAGTCTCTTCATGTTATAAGTCCAATCAAATCTTTGGATACTAAAAAATGCAATGACAATTTAAATTGAAAATAAAATAGAAGAAACTAAGTGGAAAATCACAAAACATGAACATGATGATATATTTGAGATGTGGATTTCTAAAAAGAAAAAAATTACTCTATAATTTCTTTTAAATCACCTATCTCAATTTTTATGTCGGCCATAGATTAGGGAATATGTGCCAATGTTATGTATAATACATAAAAAATCAGCAGATTTATAATTCTTGAAAGGAATTGAGTTGAGATACTTCTAATGATTTTCTATAAATAAATCAAGTGGGAACTAAAGATTAGGTATCATAAGGTTGATAAAATTATTAAATTCAATTTAATGCAAAAATCTAATAAACAACTTTGCAAGTACAATTATATCGGGTTTGAATTTTTTTAACTTTTCCTAGTTATACTATTAATACTATGATAGTGGTAAGAAGATGATGAATTATTCATTCAAAACTTGATTTCATAAGTTTAAAATGGTGCAAAAGTATTATTTGGCAGTATATTAGATCTAGATATCATTCTTATGTAATGAGACATTTTACAAAAACTATTACATTTTATAGTAATGTTTTACACTTAGAAAATATTATTTATTATAATGAAGAATTAATCAAAATCCGATCGGGAATGATATTTTGAAAATGTTTATTGGCTGATTTTCTTAAGCCCGTATGCATTTTACATAGTGGAAGAACTATATCATGAAAAATGATGCAAATTTGATATGTATCACTATAAGATACATATCTATTCTCAAGAATGAAGGATAAAAATTGAAAAAATATCTTCATACATTTATAAGAAATTCATGAAGGATGATTTTATTTATGTCACGATGAATAATACAATCAACTAGGTTCACATAGGCGTTGCCACGCTAACATGAAATAATAGGATATGCCACTAAGCTATGTAAAGTCTGAAATATTCCATTGGATACAGAGGAGATTAAAAGGGGGCTTGAGATATTATGTAATTTTATTCTATATTTCATTATCATTCATTTTCGTTAAGTGACATGTAGTGCAAGGTTTATATGTAACATGTATTGCATATTTCCTTTCATATCTTGACATTTTATAGGTTGAAATAATTCAATAAGAAAAATATGTACTAACATTCTCAAATTTTTTTAGAACTCACATTCTCTCTTTTAGATTAGGTAACTATTTGATTTTTAAGCCATCGAAAAAACCATATATAAATTGAAAGATAAGCTTCATGACTCCAAAGTGAAACTAAGTGGAGTAGCCAACATGGATATACAAGAAACCAACATACTGACCCAAGTACAAAAGGAATAGAAAAAGACACAAAAAGAATCATAAGGCCCCAAAAGAGAAAATTTAAATCCGTTTGACCTCCCACTAAGACATTTCCTAACTTCCATGGTTTTCCTCCTTTTGAGACCTGAGATTCATCTTGATAGGTTTGTTAACGGTTTCGTATTTCTTGATTTTCACAACCATCCATCCTTCTCTCATATTTGGATCCGCATTCTCATCTAGATGAAATGGTAAGAACTTTAAATTTATCATCTCTCTTTTACTATGGATGCTTGAGGAGCTAGAAGGTTGATTTAGAGTAGGTATTTACATTAGCTCACATTCACCTAGCTAATTTATTTCCCTTTATGTTATTTATCCTCACCTACTTATGTGTGTGGATATTTATTTTTATTAATTTAGATATTAGGGGATATTATCTAGTCATTAGGTATAGTTCTTTCCTTGATATATGACATTGACTAGATCTTGATGTCTAGCTCTCTCATAAATCTATGGTCTTGACTACTTCTTTGATGACTAGTTCTTTCCTTGATTTATGTCTTGATCTACAACCTTTCTTATTCTTTAATTCCTTACCTATATTGTTTTGAAATCCTTAGCCCTGGTCATATGGTATGGGCATATGAGGGCTTAAATCTTGTGATTCCTACTAGTAGGTGCTTAACTCCATCCCCTTTCATTTTATTTGTGTGGTTAAGGAAAGATTATTTTATTTTATTTTAGCGGAAACTAAAATAAATAGTAGAATATAATATTGAGAATATTGTATACTTTGATCGGTAACTCAGTTTTGAGTTTCATTTTTGTAAAAGTGCTTGTTTTTTTCTTGCTCTTTGCATTGGAAATATTTATTTTGAGAATGACACTATAATTATAAAAAACTCATAATTATCACACACTAAAACCATGGAAACAATAATTAAGAAGAAATGGTTATGGGCTTTAACTTCTTAAAACAACCAATGTTCACTAGATAATATGAGAAATTTTAGTACCAATAAAAATTTGATGAGTGTATGGGCTGGATAGAAACTTATGTAATTGACAATATTTTGTTTCATTTGGAAAAATGTGACACTCCTTTCAAATATGGGAGAAATTAGAGGATTTATTTGGTAAGGTGGATCATATTAGAGCCATGCAACTTGAAATTGAGATCACCTCTCTTAATCCTAAATATTTTCCAACAATTATAGACTATCTTACCAAGTTCAAGATTTTTGACACAGTTGAAAGGGAATGGAAGAGATAAGAAAGATGAAGAGTATGTTTACTTGATTCTATCCAAGTTGAGAGAACCATTTGAAATCTTTTCTTCTACATTTTTTTCTAGAATGGATGCCTTAGGTGACACATTCAAAATGCCTAAGCTTAGAAACATTTTGTGAAAGACTTACTAGGAATAATCCAAATTGTCTCACCTTGAGTATTCCACCTCTCAAAATCCATTAGTTGCATCTAATGCTAAGGGAAAGGAAAACCAAAAAGTAAAACCAAATCCACCCCTTTTCCATCTCAAAGTGCTCCTAAACCTAAAGAAAACTTCCCTAAACCCAAGGAGTCTTCTAAATCCAAGAATAAGTCTAGACTTTCATGATCTTTTTGTGGTGTTAGTGGTCTTGAAGAACATAGGTGTTATAAGTTAATGCAAGCCTTAAAGGATGCAGTCAAGAAACACAAATTTTTATCTCCACTCCAACTTTTCTAATCAGCATGGAAAATCACTTAATGTTGTTGAGAGATCTCATTCACCACTTGCGGACAAGTTGGTTTATAGATTACGGTGATTTTCATCACATGAATTCTTCCAAGGAGTCTTTTATTTGTCTAGGTTTGAGTTATACTTCCAAAATTGAGGTTGGAGATTCTTCCTTTCTTTTTGTTAAAGGAAAAGGTGATATACTGACTTGATGGTGGCGATATCAAGATGCACTATATGTTCCTAACATCACTACAATTTTACTTTACGTATATCAAATTTGCCATTCGATCAATGGAAAAAAGTGACTTTTACTCCACATGGGGTAGAATTATGAACTTTTTGGAGCCTCATTCACTTATTATTCATGGTATTGTTGATCATAGTTCTATACTATATCACTTTGATGGGTTTTGATGACACTTCTTCTATAGGGACGGGATTGGTTTCTCATGCAAATTGTCAGAGAGTAATATTTGGCATGAGAGATTTGGGAATCTCAATTACTGAGATATCTAAAGGGTTGATAAATCATGGTATGGTTAGATGGTCTTCCTAGAGTTTCTTATCTTGAGGGATTTTGTCATGGTTTTCATTAGGAAAGAACACAAGAATCCTTTTCCTAAGAATTTTTCCAAGAGAGTTTCTTCACCACTTGAGCTTGTGCATAGTGACTTGATGGTTTTTCATACCCCTCTTTCAATGGAGCTAAGTATGCACTTACCTTTATTGATAATTTCTCGAGACATACTTGGGTTAATTTTCTCAAGTAAAAAAGTTATGTTTTTTTACACTTCAAATTCTTGAGGCTTTGGTCGAGAAACAATATTGTAGTTGCATAAAGAAACTGTCATACTAATAATGGGGGAGTACTTCAACAATGAGTGTTATGATTTTTGGAAATTCAAGACATTATGCACCGATGTATTTCATTCCTCATACACCACAACAGAATGACTTAGCATAACAAAAGAATAGAACTTTGAAGGAAATGGCTAAGCGTATGATGCATTCTAGAGATTTACCTCCTATCTACAAGGCAAAAGTAGTTAATTGTGCTAACTGCATTCAAATTTTCATACCACACAGAGCACTTGAGCATTTGACTCCAGAGGAATCTTGGTCCAACACTAAGACAAATGTCTTATTTTTTCAATTCTTTCGGATCCATGCTTGGGCTTTGTGCCAAATAATAAAAAAGAAAGATTTGGATAAGAAGAGAAAACCCTTAATCTTTGTAGGGTATTGTGAGGACATGAGAGCTTATCAACTTTTAGATTTTGATACTCATGAGGTTATTTTTCAAACACATGTTCAGTTTGATGAGCACTTCAGTCCTCATGATTCATCATCTTCTTCCATGTCTCCTTCTTCTTCATCTCATATTGAGGATTCTTTCTTTGAGGTGGTTGATGAGGAGGTTGTAGATGTTGTTGATGATCCTCTTCCTACTCATGTTATCACTATGCCTAAGTGGGCTTGTACTACAATTTTCACGAGTAACACCTTTCATACAGGGATCTTCCACACACTAGGCATCATCACACACATTCTACGGGTTCTAGAATTTTGTGTCGGGAAGTTTTGAGGATCCATAATCTTTGTAAAAGGCTCATGGGATACATGAGTGGGAAGATGCAATGGCAATTTGAGTATTCTTATTTGATGAAGAATCATACTTGGGATTTGGTATCTCTTCCTAAAGGAAGAAATATGGTTAGGTGTAAGTGGGTATCTTTGAAAGCAAATACACAGTTGATAGGTCTATTGACAAGTATAAGTCTCATCTTGTTGCAAAGGTTTTTTCACAAGTTGAAGGTATTGATTACTCTAATACTTTTACACTCATTGCCAAGATGGATTCTGTACGCCTTGTACTTGTTATTACTACATCATAGGGGTGGCCTGTATACCAGATGGACATGAAGAGTTCCTTCTTACATGGAGATTTACAAGAGGAAATATACATGGAGAAACCTGCTGGATTTGTTCAGGATTATTCTCTTGTTTGTAGGCTTCGAAGGTCTCTCTACGGTCTCAAACAAGCCCCTTGGGATTGGTATGAGAAGATGGATTATTTTCTTCTATCTACTTGATTTTGTTCATTGAAACTCTAATCACATAGTTTATCTTCAGCATGTTGGTGATGATATTTTGATACTTTTCTTGTATGTTGATGATCTGTTACTTACTAGAAAATCTTCTTCCCACATTAGGAGTATTCGAGAGGGCTCTTTCTCCATAATTTGACATGACAGATCTTGGGTTATTGCATTATTTCCTTGGTTTGAAAATTTCTCGAGAATGATTCATGGATTCATTTGAGTCAATTAGCAACAATACACCCATGATCTTCTTCGATGCTTTGATATGGCTGATTGCAATCCAAGTCCATCTCCATTTAACTCTAGAGTTACTATTACTTCCACATGTACCACACCACTTTTTGATCCTACATTGAATGGGTAGTTTGTAGGGAGTCTCATGTAATTGAACCATACTCGCCTACGATATTTCATTTACAATAGGGCTTGTATCTTGGTTTGCACATTCTCCTAATATATTAGTCAGCCATGATTGTTAAAAGTATTTTGTGCTATTTACAGTGGTACTTCCCATTTCAGCCTAAACTACACTAGGGGTTCTTCTCAATTGGTTGGGTATATAGATTCAGATTGGAAAAGTGCTATTCTGATCATGCAGGAGTTCCACTTCTATCCATATTTTTATTCTTGGTTCTTCTCCGATTCTTGGACATACAAAAAGTAATAGGCTATGGCACTTTACTCTTCGAGGCAGAGTACATGGGGCAGCGGTTTCTTGAGTCAACACATTCTTTTACATCAACATTTATTGACATAGTTTGGATTCTAAACAGATTCACCGATTGTACTTTGGTGTGACGACAAAAAAATTCACATTTCGTAACTTGATTGAGAACCATCGGACCAAGCATATTGAGTTACACATCCACTTCATTTGTTAGCACATTCAAGATGGAGTTCTTTTCTTGGAGTACATTCGACTAAGCATCGGGTTGCGAGACATCTTTATGAAGCCTTTTGCATCACCTCATTACCTTGAGTTGTGTGGCATGATTAGGGTTTGAGAATTTGTTCTTGGGGGTTTTTCGTGAGAACATCTTCCTTCTTCTTCTTCTTTCCTTTTCCTTCTTGCAAGATTCTTTCCTTATTTTGGTTTGAGATTTCTTCATGGATATATTGTACATGAGTACCTCATCAGAGCCTATTTTTCAAGACTCATACTTTGGACATGCCACTTCTATTTTGGCCCTAGCTTAACTCGAGGGGGTGTTAGAGTAGTATTTACCTTAGCTCATGTTCACCTAGGAAATTTATTTACCATTATTGTATTTATCATAACCCACTTATGTGTGTGGATATTTATTTTTATTTATTTAGATATTAGGGGATATTATCTAGTTGTTAGGTATAGTCCTTTGCTTCATCTATTGTATTGAATAGTTTTTCCTTGATCTATTGTATGACTTGTTAGATCCTTAATGTCTAGTTCTCTCCTAAATCTATGGTCTTGAATAGTTCTTTTTGACTAGTTCTTTCTTTGATTTATGGCTTGATCTACGGCCTTGATTGTTTCTTAGATTTTTTTCCTTGCCTATATGAACAAGGCCCATTCTCATTATATTTCATTGACTTCCACAATAATATATGATATTGTTGCTTGTTTGTTTGCAAAGGTTTTAAGTAAAGTTATTACGGTGAATTGTTTTCATCTTATCAATCGTGGTGTTTGATTAGCATATGAGTTCTTGGATTAGTACGATATTTTTATCATTCCTTTTAGTTAAGGAATGAATATATCCTCCTCATCTTTAATGCATTTTGTATGCTTAATTAACCTTGTAGAATTTTCCTCACATTTTTTCTCTTCATGAATCTTGGATGTGTCATCTTGCCTCACAAAATTCTTGTTCGTATCATCATCTAAGCATCCTTTGACCACCAAATGATCTATATTAAAATCCTTCCACAAGAAAACCAACCCTTACTTAACAATGTGATAATAAGAGGCCAAATGGCTAAGAGTAAAATAGGTTTGACATCTGAAAGGAAATACTTTGTAATCAATATTTTGTGTCTATATTTTTCCTTAACTTTAAGCTCTATAGAATCCGAAAATTCCACATTCATGTCCATATCCACCAAAGTTATACGGGCATAAGTAGTGTGATCAAATAATTCATTTTGGGATCTATATCAAGGAATTTTCAATAGCATTACGGTGACTCTAAACTAGATTCTCCCCAAAATTTTCGGGAGCTCACCAATGGCTCATATTATTTTTCAAATTCACTTAGTATAGAATATAATCTATTTTTAAAAGAACACTTGAACTTTATATTATGTAAAAATCAAGATTACATATTTGGCTATCTTTAAGCTTGAAAATTGTTAGTCCAAGCTTGAGCATTATACAACAAAAAGGTAGAAGAAATAATCATGATAGAGAATCAATATTAACAATATATCTTATATCCTTTTGAATATTTTTGGACCACCATGAATGGGGCATTCCATATTAAAACATGACCTTGTTGTCCAAAGCCCGATTAGCAAGTCCATCGAGTAAATTTGTTCCTTTCACGAGGAATGTGATTAAATTGAAAAAATAATTTTCATTCCATGTTAGAATATTATAAAATAATGTGTCATATTCTTTTCTTTCTCTTATTTTCCTTGATTCAAAAATATTAACAACATCATTAACATATATTTAGGCATGTTCTTTTCTTTGAGTCCCCATCAACATTGTTATATATCTCATATTGGTCAATTAAATTATAAAACCAATTCTTCACTACATATTAGTTCTATTTACACCCAAAGAAAATGTACATTAAAATATAAACATACCATAAATAGATGGAAGCACATCCTACATATAAAAGCAAATAAATCAAAAATAAAAATAGAAAACCTATTATATTTTGGTTAATTATTTACCATAATTGTATATATTATTACATAAGATCACCTACATAAGTGTATATTTGGGTATGCAATGATGGGAAGATCTTACCCTATCGATCAAGTTATTAAATATAGAAAATAATTATTATTTATAAATAATATCGGGGAAAGTAATCCACATGATAAATCATGAATACATGCACGAAAAAAAAACTTGCATATTCCATATTACATAATTTCATAACAAAATAACAATATATTGTAAATAAAAATAGCAACATAGCCATCTTATTAGTTACCCTAACACAACACATACAATATAGATAATGAATACTTGAGTAAGATTATAACCCTTGAAAAAACATGAAAGAAAATAAAATGTAGAACCTTTCATCGAAAGCACATAATACTAGGGAGAAAATAATAAGAGATATGCATGTTCTTGTGTTGTGTTTTAGTATAATAGTCTAGCACCAAACTTTCCTTTCTCTTTCTCTAGCTAAAATATCCAAATATTTCATTTTCACATCATTCACTAATAAATGATTTGAAACTTGTGTGCATCATTCAAAACTCAAAATACTCCATTATTATAAATTTCCTATTCCACTCATGCATATTGAGAGAAGAAAATACCTATTGACCATTCTTTTCCCAAAAGTAAAATCTTAAATTGAATTTTCCTTTGGGATTTTTGAATTCACTATTTATATTTATGTTTATATTTCTATATTTTTACTATCACACTATTTGGTAGTTGGGTTTGAAAGGATTCACTTCATTAATAATAGTCTCATATTACTTTATTCTTGGTGTCTTCATAAATTCCCATCCTCTTAGGAATCCATGGTTTGAGACTCTTCTCCACTCCATTATTTTCTGTTTTCACTTCGTAATTTTTTTATAATTTCTGTATTCTCTTTCCCCATATTTAGGTTTGTCAAATGATTCTAAATTGATTTGAAAATATCCATCCAAACATTTTTCCTTTCTAAATGAATCTTTTCTTATGTTTGTTATTACGAGGTTTTTGTATGTATTTGAATATATCACCACAACTATGTTTGAAGAAGGCGGGGTTAGGAGGTCGTGTTTTAAAATATATTACAAAATTAAAGTCTCTATGACCATATTAAAGTACATGGATCACTATTATAATCATTTATGACTATTAAAAATGTTTATATTACAAGCACAAGATGCGTTTGCAATAAATACCATGCCAATTATTTTTACACAAACACATTCAAAATATATCTACGGAATCAAAGGTTGAATTAAAGAAGCCTATGTATATGTATCTATGAATTTTGAAACTGAAAAACATATCAAAGTATATATAACTATGGAATCCACTAGAACCGAGGTTTTTAGAACGAAGGTAATCCTAGAGCAATTTTGAAAGTTTTGAAAAGGAAGTCCGAGAGGGCACCAACAAACTGAATAATACACATGGGGTGACAATAGGAATATTGGTACACACTTAAATTTTTCTATATAAAGAGATATATTTAGATTCCCAACAAGATAATTTATGCTAAACTTTGTGAATCATGTATTTCCATAGGGTAGCAAAATCAATATTAAATGAAAAGGGCATGGCCAAAACTTTAAATTGTTCTTTGCGACTAATCCACTTCTAGTGGTATACTTTTATCTAGTCCGACATAGCCTAATTAATTTAATGATACTCCAATATTTTATTCGTCTTAATTCCTTATCCTAAAGGAAGACCAAAAATTTCAAGGAATCGAAAAAGTTCAATACAATTTTTCTCATTTTCTACAAGACCGAGAAAACAATCATCATAAAATGACCATTTATAAGTTAAATATAATGATTTGGCAAGAAGATGCCCTGAATATGACCTTGATCAATGCACTTAATAACAATATACCCAAGATCATTGATAACTAATAAAATAGAACAGTACAAAAGGGCACAATTTATGATAGAGCAAAAGAGGTCGATCACAAATGAATATTGGCCATTGATAGTGAGCCAAGTAGATGCATTAGAAAATATTTTTGGATGGTTGTGATAAAAAATCACCAAATCCTAATGCCTTGAGCATGGCAGAATAAATTTTCACTCAATATGATATTAATTTTTCTCAAAATCAATTTTAAGAAATAGGGGTAAATTCTACGAGACATCTAATCCCATTCTATTCCTTCTTAGACCACACTAATATTATCCGTAATGTAGTTCCTCTAACAAAACCCATATTCTCATGTCAAATAATATTTGCTAATAGATGAGAAATACAAAGAGAAAGATCCTTGGAAATAATTTTATAAGAAACATTGCGAAGGGTGATGGTGCACCTAACTAGTAATCAACTAAGGATTGCTCGCTTTAGGGATGAAATTTTATGTTTCCTTAATTGATGAATTTCTATAGAATTTTATTGGAGGGTTTTTTTCTAGACTTAAATAAGATCAAGGAAAAATAAATACCAATTAGCTTTGTAGAATTCACTGAGGAAGCCATCTAGCCGAGGATATTTATCATTGGTTAGCACAAAAAAGCAGCATGAAGCTCATCAAAATTAACATAAGAATTCATTGACCACGATCATGAGGAGAATATTTTACATGAATCACCTCTACAAATTGTTGTGTATGAAAGCCTCTCACTCATTAGTAAACTCCTATGCTTAGAAAACTAATTGGTAGTTTTCCATAAAAGCATTAGAGATCTCAATTATTATCGTGAGATGAACATGAGCAAATTGAATAGATTTATTATGTTCATGGGAATTCTTGACACAAATATACTTGAAAACAGTACTTGGACACTTCATCTCCCACCTTATGCCAATGTAACTTGGAATGTATCTGGATTCACTATACGAGCGATATTCAATGAGTTTGAGCTATGACGAATGTTGTCATGTTGTAATTAAAGGGTGTGTGAAAGTTTTATATTTAAGGAGAATAGTGTTGGGGTTAGCACACTAGTTATACTGATAATATATCGAGATCTAAGCATACATGCAAATAAAAGTGGATATTATACTAAAATAAATATACAAAACAAGAGATATAAATCAACACCATATTTAACATGGTTCACTTCAAAGTGTGGGCTACGTCCAACAAGAAACAATTCAATCATTGTCCAAAGCTTTCAAAAGATATTCAATGAAGATTTAAAATATTCCACACCTCTCGGATGTAAAGTACTTTCTTTCTCTCGAGATTTTGGTTCATCTACAATAATTTTGTCTCTAAAAATGATTCTCACAATAATCATCAACTTCTTCAATTATTACTTCTAAACCCTAGCGTTTATGCTTATAAAGGCATATACAAACTTAGGGCACTTAACCATGCAATTATAATCAATAGATCTGATTTAATACTAAAATTAGATCTAATTCCGATGAGTTAATTAAAACACCCACACACGCATTGGTAACCGACACCAGTTATCCCTAAGCTGATGTTGGTTCCTCCTTTCGTGACCCATGTCAGTCTCTTCATAACCGACGCTAGTTCCTCATAACCGATGTTGGTTACACTATTTTTCCAAGTAAGTTGATAAACCATGCTAATCTGAAGTAATTGAGCTCCACAACTCAACAATCTCCCACTTGGAGATAAATTACTGCACTATACATGTACAACATCATTCTTGGATCATTTCCTTAGCTTTGTTTCTTCCTCTTCAAGTCTCAAACTTGAAGACCAATAGAAGTGGAGTGTAGCTCCAACTTCTCCTTTGCTATCAACTTTGTTAGCATATCCGAAGGGTTTTCACTCGTATGAATATTTTCTAGATTCAATCGCCCATCCTCCAATACATGTCGTATAAAGTGATACCTTAATTGAATGTTTTTGTTCTCAATGAAACACTTAGTTCTTTGCCAAATGATTTAGACTCGATGATCACTAAACAATTTGCAATCATCTTACTCCTTTCCCAACTATTTCTAGCCTCTATAGCTACAACATACTCTACCTCTCTGTAGTAGAAAAATCCACAACCTTCTGCAATCTTGAAATCCAGCTGAAGCGTCATCCCACCTACTCTAAAAATATATCAATAGTGCTTCTTCTACCATCTAGATCTCTAACCATATCCGAATCAACATAGCCACATAATGAAATATCTAAATCTCTATAACATAATTGCATTCTAGAGGTTCCTAAATTACTAAGTATTCATTGGACTTCTTTCCAATGTTCTTTACCTAGATTGACCATATATCTACTCACCACTCCCACTTTACCCGTGCATGTCTTTTCTAGTACAAACTATGGCATACATGAGACTCTAGTGCTTTGGAGCATATGGTACTCGTGTCATGTATTTGAACTCCTCTTGTGATGATGGAAACTGATATTTTCTCAATTTGAAGTGTCTAGCCATATGTATACTTAAGGTTTTGCATTCTACATCTTGAACCTTTCTAAAAACTTGTAGATGTAATCCTCTTGAGACAAATAGAATTTATTGTTCTACTTGTCTCTATGATTTTGCATGCAAAGGATGATTTTGCAGCTCCTAAATCCTTCATAGAAAATGCATGAGATATATTTCCCTTATGCTCGCAAATGTCCTCCAGACTAGACCACGGAATAAGCATATGATCCACATATAGTAATAAGATAATATATTTCCCATTTTGAAGCTTCTTAAAATAGACAATGGTGATTCACATCTTAAGTAACCATGTTCATGCATTAAACTATCAAACCTCATGTACCATTGCCTTGGAGCTTTTTTAAGCCCATATAGGGATTTATTATGGCTTCTTGATTTAGCATGCTAGTAGATATCATAGACATTGGACTGTTATTGATTTGATCTTTATATGATGCATATGGTTTACTGGTGGACATTTGATGACGATATTTGTATACTTTTGTAGGGTTATTTATCTTAATTATGACATGTGATATGTTTAATCATATTGAGTAGAACTTGATAATTGGACTAATGTGATGATCGTTTTGATATAAATGAAATGTGGAATAGAAATGTGCTAGAAAGTGTTAGTGATATCGTACTTGCATAGATGATAGTAAATCATGTGTCGTTTATTTTAGATTATATTGTATATTTGGCATGAATGTTTTAATGCGGCCAACAGGCCGAAGGAGGTATTTTCTGCTCTGCAGGTATATTATATTCACAACAATATTGGGAGTGGAGACCAACCACATCGGAATTTGAGAAGAATCCAGCTAAGGTCACCATGGCAACAAGTAATTGTGTGTGTGTTAGAATTATCTGGTAAAGGGAAAATTGTGACCTAGGGATCATGTGTTGTTTTGTTTTAATTTTTCCCTTTTTATTATGTTAGTATGTGTTGCTCTTAGTAAGTGAAATTTTACTTGTGTTATTATTCATATTCCTTGGATTGGAGTTTACCCCTTTGTTAGCCATGGGTTGTAGTGGGTTAATTAAGTTAATTTGAAATTGTCCTAAACTAATTAAAAGATGTGACCTAAGAGAGTTCATTTATTAGGATTTGATTTACTTGGGATTTTGTGTGGATTGATGTGTGTTTGAGTTTGAGTGTAGCACACTCTACCCCACATGGGAAACTCGAATTTGGCCTTGGAGGCCAAATTTCAAAGCTTGTGGGACAAGTCAAACTTGTCCCACACCTCTTAAAACCCCATGCCAACCCTACCTATGGGTTGGAAGGCCAAATTTAGGGTCTTTTAGGTGTTTTGGGGGGATAAAAGGGTAAAATATTAATTGCACTTTCTTTCAAAATTTAATTTTGTCCTTTGAGGGAGTGGGCTTAGTTGGAGTGTGTAAGGTGCTTGCCTTTCTTTCAACCACTTATTAATGGTGCATTGGAATTTGATGTTGACCAAATGATGTGGAGTGGAGGAAAAGGAGGTGGCATCCTACTTGGAGCCACATCATCCCTCCCTCTCTTTTCTCTATTTATTTGATCCTCTTGTTTGTTTTGGGGGTTGGAAGTTTCATTTTTAGTCTTTTGTATTTTGGAGAGGAGAGGATTTGGAAGGAGTTTGTGGATTTTTGGAGCTTGTTGATACTTGTGAGAATTTTGTTGGAGCTTGTGGATGCTTGCTTGATCTTTGGAGGGATTTGAGACTTCATACTTGGAGCAAGCTCTACCATGGAAAGGTAGGAGCTTCACCTTTGTTTGCATTATGTTTTTTCCTTTTGTTATATGAATGAGTACATATGTTGTGTTGAATTTTGTTGTTGTAATGCTTGTTGGGAATGGGTAGAATGCCTAAGTTGGGAGTGGGAGGAGACTATGGGGAGTTTAATTGAGGGAGGCATAAGAGATCATGTTCTTGAGGAGGGAGTTTGGGTTGGGTGCCCACCTTGTAAGAGAAATGCTTGCATTTTCTTCTTGTTTTACTTTGAGGGAGCCATAAGAGTTGAGGGAGGCATAAGAGTGAATGGAGGGATAAGGGGTACTTGAGGGAGGCATAAGAGTTGTTAGGGGTATTGTGTTTTGCATTGGAGGCTTTTAGGTGGCACCCATTCCCATTGGGAGGCATAAGTGGCCTCCCCATATGTCTTACTCTTGTGGCTTTCTTGGTAAGCCTTGTGACTTGTTGTTGTGATTGTTTTCCCTCTTGTTGTGTTGTTGATTCTCTTGTTTTGAAGGATTATGGAATGCATGTGAAATGTTATGTTTAGTTATGTGGAAGCTTGTAGTTGCCATGAGTTGGATTCTCTCCCATTGTGATGTGGTTGGGGCTCGGGGGCCAATGGAGAGGATGGCTTCTCTTCTCCATTGGGTATTTTGGTTGGGAGGAGAGCGTTGCCTCTCCCCTTATTTTGTTGTGAATCAAGCAAACTATGGAGGAGCCACCTTGTTGATATTTGGAGCATTGGAACCTTGTTGATGACAATGTGAAACCACCATGTACTTTACCCACCTTGAGTGGAGGAAAAATGTAATATTGCTTTGTATTTTAGCTTCCATTATTGTAAATTTGTTTCCACATGAAGTAGAAAATGTTGTAACAAGATGTTGAAGGAAAGTTGTTTTGAACTTGTTAGTAAGTTGTAATGGGGATGGAATTCAAAAGTTGAAAAGAAAACAATCTATTTATTCTCCTTCTTACTTGGCTTGGAAATGTTGATCTTGTTGAAATGTTGTAGTTCTTGCTTTAAAACTTAATGGAAATATTGTTGGAACTCTTTTGTGGAATGTTAGGAAAATTTACAAAAAAATATATATTAGATTTCATTTTGTTACTTAAAAGAGATGTATTGAAAGTTGGAAAAATAGTGCATTCTCTTCTTGTTTTGTTGATAAAAAGACTTAAGTTTTAAATAGTTTTAAATATGCCAATAAAGAAATTTATGCTCTAGCTCTATTATGTTTTTCTTCATTTATGAATTCATTGTAAAATCCATTGCAAATTAATAAAGGAAATGAAATCAAATCTTTTGAAATCCCATGCTATGTTTATTGAATTGTGTAGAAGGAAATTTAATGCAAAGACTATAAGCTTATTAAGTTTATTACCCAATTTCCTTAATACATAATAAGGAAACTAATATTTTAAAATATTATCCATATAAGTAATATTAAACTAATGGATTTATTATTTTTGGATTCTAAATATAACAATATACATTAATATTCCTTATATTAACAAAGTATACTAATATATAATATAATTGCCTAGTAAAAAATATATTTAATAATATAATCAAACCTACGTAGAAGGCGTCCTTAGAATTGTAAAGGAAAATAAGCTAAAATACTTATAAAATCTCACATTCATGTAATAAATAACAATTAAAATAATGATTGGTCTCTGTATAATTATCATCAATATAAACAGATCCACATTATATGCTAAAGATTCTCCTCCACGATAATCTATAAAAAAATTGGGCTTCATGAATATTCTGATATGAAACGAACCCACCTCTGTGAGATTCTCTCCTACACCCATGATTGAGCACACGTTTTGTAAACTTTGTAAAGTATTCTTTGTTTAAGGATCTTCTGAACCTCTTTCACTGTCCTCAATCGACTTTGATAAAAATATAACTCGAAGGAGAATCTCCATTTTCTGTAAGGATGCACTATCGTTTTGAGCAGAGATAACAACATAGTTGGCCACATCATTCTTGTTTAGGCGCTCTTTGCTGTCTCGACTACGGTATTACAAGATTTTGTGGACTAAGTGCTCATTTGGGCGCACCTCTCACACTAGTATTCTTTGAAAGTGAATAGCTAGATTTGATACTAAAAGCACCTAAGCTCCTTCTCTTCCACATTTTTGTCTTCACGTATGAGGTGTAGAAGAACATCCAGGCTAAGATTAGCCATGAATTTGGAGATGATTAACACTCTCTTTATCCCTCAATCGATTTTGATAAAAAAAATCTTGAAGAAGAGTTCTATTTGAGAAGCTGCCCTAAAATCCATGAGTTAGATAAAACCATGGCTTTGAAAGCTGGAGAATGGATCCTCCAACTTAATACGCTTTAATGGCAAGCTTTTTGACCATTGTCAGGGGATTCCCTCCATAAAGCAACTTGTACCAGAATTTGGCCCTTCCCAATTTTTTGTACGCTGAAATTGAATGTTCCTCTCTATGAGTAAATCTTGTTGGCACTTTACTCTGAATATGAGCTCACAGATTCTACAAATTCAGCTTCTTCGTTTTGCATATGCGAGATTCGATCACCACTGTATTTTATTTGTATACAAAAAAAGTGAGATGATTGATCATAATAGGAGACACGGTGTGTTGAAGTTAGATTTGCAAATCTAAGTGAATTAAATGAAAATAGGCGGCTAGGAGGGAGGAATTTTTGCACGCAGGAGAGAAGTTTTAAATGTTTGGCTAGTGGTGGTTGAGCCACCCAATCCCCAACCATTTTTTCCAACCTAAACTTTTATTCTTCCCCACGTAGTATTATGACCAACGTATCAATGATTTTTACGTGTGATGATATCAATAAGGATGAGTAGAAACATTAGGTGGACGGTGGGGTATTGCGTGCCCACCTTAGATGTAGTTAATTGAAATGTCATGTGTAAATGTCTTGCATTGTAATGCCAAGAATGAAGCCCGGTCCACTATGGGCGGTGGATAATAAAAGCACATAAATGAATACATTGGTATAGTGGAGTTGCTTGGTGTTATATGCATTGAGTAAATATATATGGCTTAATCACATTGACATTTTTTTTGAGTGAATGCCGGTAGGTGGCTTTGTCCACATGGTAAAACGTTTTCCCATGTTCATTCAAAAAAAATATATATATTGTTAATTTCGATGACACGTCTTTCATTTTGTTAACCACACACTTATTGGGGTGCATTATCAATGATTATAGACTTAATTTATTTATCCATGAGTGCGCTCTTAGGTCATACTTGCTCAAATATTACCTTATCAATACAGAAATTTGATTTCATCTTAAACCTTTATCGTGGATATCAAATATCAAAATAACCCTATGCCTTGCTTACAACTCACTTATTTAAATCAATTAGTTTTAAAAGTTAACATGCTCACCTTTACACTATTATTAAAGTTATACTTCTTAGCATTTATTTTGGTAGAAATTTTTGAATATGGAGTGACCTTATCAACATTATATAGTTTTATTTACTTATACCTATAGTACATCCTTGCAAAACAATGTAGTATCTGGGCTAAACTTAGAACTTGGAGCTATCTGTAAAGAGTCAAAAAAAAAAAAATTGTCGCATTTTCGGGTTGAATGTTTGTGGCGCGGCGTCATCGTCGTCATCGTCGTCTTGTCGTCGTCGTGAGCGTCGTCTTTTTGCGGCGTTACATTTTGGTATCAGAGCCAGGGGTTCGAAGCTTGGACCCTTGGGCACACGCAGAGAAACACAAAACAGGAACATTTAACTTAGTATAGAGTTGATTCTTTTAAAATATAAAACCACAATGTTGATAATTATAGGAAACAACAAATTTTAGAAAACTGACACAAGACCTAGAACAATGAACTAACTCTCGCCTTGATCTGTGCAGGAGGCGCGGATTGGGTGAGGGGTCTCTTCATATAGACCTAGACATACCACCGCCAGAGCAGGCCGTAGCAGCCCTTCTACCTCAGATCTTGCAGACACTCCAGGATGTCAATGCCGCTATACGCGGAGAGCCCTTGGGAGGACGACTTGCTAGACATAGTTTGGAGCCATCAGTAGATGCCCAGGCATCCCCTCGACACAGCGAGGAGCACAGGGCAGAGAACTTCCGTGCGGAGTCGGCTAGGGCAGAGTCACCACAGAGAGGACATGGGGATAGGATCTCAGGACATAGGGACAGGTCTCGGAGCCCTAGGCGAGGGAGGAGCATTCAGAGAGACCTAGGATTCGTCATACGTCAGCTGCAGACCATATCAGGGAGATCCTGAAGCTACGACCATCTCACTATTCGGGTGATACAGGTGGTTTTCAGGCAGAGGCCTGGTTGGTGAGCTTGAGCGGATGCTTCAAGCTCTGCCCTTGTACTAGCAACACGAAAGCTCGTGTTGCAATCCATCTTCTGAAGGATGGAGCAGGAGTCTGGTGGAGGACCGAGGAGCAGAAGCTCCATGTTGACTCGGAGACGATTACAGGGAGCTATTTGAGGAGCGTTTCGGGAGCGGTATTTACCAGGAGATTTATACGACGGCGGATAGGCGAGTTTCATGACCTCGTCGGGCATCGATGATGATGGCGAGTATGAGAGTCGATTTACGGACCTACTCGGTACGTCGACTATATGCGGGATGAGCGGTGCGGATTCACGGGTTCATCGGGGGCTGAACTTGGATTTAGGTGGCGCGGTGCGCATTCACTTGCCCACGAGACATTAGCGAGAGGCCGTGGAGAAGGCCTATATTGCGAGAGGAGACACGGGGAAAGACGCGGCGAGGCTAGAGACGAGTTCGGAGCCGTATCCAGCGAGATGCGAGGATGGTAGGTCGAAGGGTCGAGTTCCTCCTCCACGGGGTGGACGAGTTTAGGGCAAGCTTCATTCGAGGCCACCCAGCAGCAGCGGCAGCAGCAGACCCGCCCACCTTACCGACCTCCTCGGAGATTTGATGCGCGAGAGAGGGCGTAGTATGGGGCCTCCTCCTCTAGGGGTCCCATCGGGACACGAGGTGCACCGAGAGCTCGGTCGGCGAGGAGCTCATCGGAGAGACCTCGGCGATCCATAGCCGGATCGTCGGGATCTATATCTCGGTCATCTAGAGTACAGTGAGCTGCTTCCCCCTTTGGAGAGGAGGAGGCATTTGTTATGGTTGTGGTGTTGTTGGACATCATTGGAGAGATTGCCCACGAGAACCCTAACAAGGGTAAGGCGTGAGGAGCTCGAGCCTCTTGTTGGAGATATGGCACGGAGTCATCGGATCTACGCAGTGGTCGAGAACCCCCGGGTGAGCATCAGTCTTGTGATTGAGGCGACGAGGTAGTATTGGTGGTATTTCCACCTCTATATTATTTGATTGGTTCTTGATTCTTTTATTGCACCATCCTTAGTAGAGCGTTGTAGGCTGGTGGTAGTTAGGTAGGGCCGTAGTTGGGACGTTGAGATGGCTTATGGAGCCAAAATTTATGTAGACTCCTTAGTTAAGGAGTGTGTAGTGGATTTGGGACCCTTCACCACTACTTCTGATCTTCGGATCCTTCCATTAGGATCTTATGGCATCATTTTAGGCATGGATTGGTTGTCGCTCACAGAGCTAGAGTGGATTGTTACCATAAGACTATTTCTTGCATAGATGATCTTGGAGTAGAGTCAGTGATATCAGGAGTTAGGAGGGCCGTATCCATTCGCACCATCTCCGCTATGCAGCTTAAGCGGTGTGTGCGACGGGGTTGTCAGTTGTTTGCTATTACGGTCAGTGACAGATCAGAGGATGAGTCAAGAGGACCTTCCCTCGATGACCATCCCATCTTATCAGAGTTTGCTGATGTGTTCCCAGGGGAGCTACGGGATTACCTCCCCCACGTGAGATCGACTTCCATATAGATCTAGTTAGGGCGCGAGCCTATCTCACGAGCACCCTATCGGATGACTACTCCTGAGTTATGTGAGCTCAAGTTGCAGCTTGAGGGCCTTCTGGAGAAAGGCCTAATCCGTCCTAGTGTATCCCCTTGGGGTGCACGGTGATCTTAAAGAAGAAGGATGGATCTCTTGGTTGTGTATTGACTACCGTCAGCTGAATAAAGTAACGATCAAGAATCGTTACCCCCTTCCACGCATTGATGATTTATTTGATCAGATGAAGGGGGCTATAGTTTTCTCTAAGATAGATCTTAAGTCAGGGTACCATCAGCTCAGGATTGCGGAGACGGATATTCACAAGACAACATTCCGTACGAGATATGGCCACTACGAGTTCACAGTGGTACCTTTCGGTTTGACGAATGCCCCCGCAGTGTTTATGAGTTTGATGAATGGGGTATTCAGGACCTTCCTTGATCGCTTCGTGCTCATCTTCCTTGATGACATTCTGATTTACTCACGCACACGTGAGGAGCACGAGGAGCACCTTCGCCAGGTTCTTCAGTGTCTTCGCGAACAGCGCCTTTACGGGAACTTGGAGAAGTGTGCGTTCTTTCAGCCTGAGGTGCAATATTTGGGCCACATCATTTATGGGGAAGGTATCGCAGTCGATCCTTCCAAGATTCGAGCCATCATGGATTGGCCAACACCCACTAGTGTGACCGAGGTGCGTAGTTTCATGGGTCTAGCAGGGTATTACAGGAGGTTTGTTCAGGACTTTTCTCGGATTACGCACCCTATCACTTCTCTTCAGCGGAAAGGGAAGAAGTTTTTATGGTCGAGATAGATGTGAGCGAGGCCTTGAGTACTGCTTTGAAGGAATGCCTCACGAGAGCACCTATTCTTGCAGTGCCGAGATCCTCGGGGGTGAGTTCTACGTTTGCACGAGATGCTTCCTTGGCGAGGACTTGGAGGTGTGTTAATGCGGGAGGGTAGAGTAGTTGCCTTTGAGTCTCGCAAACTCAAGATTATGAGCTCAATTATCGACCCATGACCTTGAGCTTGCAGTAGTGGTACATGCCTTAGTGCGGTGGAGACATTTTCTTCTTGGCGGAGATTTACACTCGGGGTGATCACTTGAGTCTTCGCCACCTCTTCACGGCCCAATCTCAACGCTCGTCGGCGGCGTTGGATGGAGTTACTCTATGAGTATGACATGGAGATAGAGCATGTGAAAGGGAAGGAGAATGTGGTTGCGAGATGCCTTGAGTAGGCGGAGACATGTGGCTATGGCCACCTCGGTGGGCACAGATTTGCGGAGTAGGATCTTGCGGCGGACTTCCTCATGATAGTTTCTACCTTGCGGCGGAGTAGAGATTGAGTCTCAGAGACCCCTTGAGGGGAGATTTGATGGATTTTCATTAGAGGCAGATGGTCTTCTCAGACACAGAGGTCGGATATATGTTCCTAGAGATGGAGGCTTGAGACATGACATTTTGTTAGAGGCTCATCGTGCACCTTATTCAGCCCATCCCGGGGTGAAGAAGATGCACGCCACCCTGAGACAGTTGTATTTTTGGAGAGGACTTCGGAGAGACGTGGCTTCATTTGTGTCACATGTTGTTTAGAGTGCCAGAGGGTGAAGGCCGAGCATCAGCATCCAGCTGGCCTTCTCTATCCTCACGCCATACCGGAGTGGAAGTGGGACACCATTTCCATGGACTTCATCGTTGGGTTACCTACGTCGAGATACCATCACGACGCCATCATGGTCACGGTGGATAAATTGACGAAGGTAGCTCATTTTTCTCCGGTAAAGACCACCTATATGCAAGTGTTGTGGCACGAGTATACCTTGATGAGATTGTCAGATTACATGGGATTCGCGGAAGATCATTTGCGACCGTGACCCTTTGTACACTTCCCATTTCTGGACCACCATGCAGTATGCCCTCGGGACGAGGATTAATTTCAGCACAGCTTATCACCCTGAGACAGATGGACAGACAGAGAGGGTGAATCAGATTTTGGAGGATATGCTCAGGATGTACGTGATGGATCATCAGTCGAGATGGGAGGAGTATCTGTATTTGGTGGAGTTTGCCTACAATAATAGTTTCCAGAGTTCTATAGGCATGGCTCCTTTTCAGGCATTATATGGTAGAGAGTGCAGGACACCTCTTAGTTGGGATAGGATTGAGGACAGGGTTTCCCTTGGGCCAGCATTATTACAGGACATGGAGTAGCAGGTTACCTTGATCAGACAGAGATTGCAGGAGGCGCAGGATAGACAGAAGAAGTATGCAGACCAGCATAGGACAGATCGCAGTTTTGAGGTAGGCACGAAGGTGTTTCTTCGTGTCAGACCGCATAAGAGCCCTATCCGTTATGGAAAAGGTTCTAAGCTTGCTCCTAGGTTTGTGGGTCCCTTTGAGATCTTGGAGCGCCTCGGTCCCTTGGCCTATCGTCTAGCATTGCCACCTAGCTTATCTCGCGTCCATGATGTGTTTCACGTTTATGTGCTTAGGAGATATATTTCTGATCCTTCTCATGTGCTAGATTGGACCGCATTGCAGGTGTAGGATCAGGGGCAGGTGATGGTGGAGCCCGTGCGCATTTTAGATCGCGAGGACCACAGGCCTTCGCGGAGAGAGATTGATCGGGTTCGGGTCGATGGGACAGGTATGATGAGACTGCTACTACTTGGGAGGATGCTTTACTTTTTGCTACGAGACAGTTTCCACACCTTTTCCAGTGACTTCCAGGAGGAAGTCGAGTCTAAGGGGAGGGGGATGTAGTGCCCACTTCCCTTCGACCTCATTTTGTTTTGTTGTTTTCGAGACTGATTACTTCACTATGGATTTATTATGGCTTCTTGATTTAGCATGCTAGTAGATATCATAGACATTGGACTGTTATTGATTTGATCTTTATATGATGCATATGGTTTACTGGTGGACATTTGATGACGATATTTGTATACTTTTGACAGGGTTATTTATCTTTAATTATGACATGTGATATGTTTAATCATATTGAGTAGAACTTGATAATTGGACTAATGTGATGATCGTTTTGATATAAATGAAATGTGGAATAGAAATGTGCTAGAAAGTGTTAGTGATATCGTACTTGCATAGATGATAGTAAATCATGTGTCGTTTATTTTAGATTATATTGTATATTTGGCATGAATGTTTTAATGCGGCCAACAGGCCGAAGGAGGTATTTTACATTACTGCTGGGTATATTATATTCACAACAATATTGGGAGTGGAGACCAACCACATCGGAATTTGAGAAGAATCAGCTAAGGTCACCATGGCAACAAGTAATTGTGTGTGTGTTAGAATTATCTGGTAAAGGGAAAATTGTGACCTAGGGATCATGTGTTGTTTTGTTTTAATTTTTTCCTTTTTTTATTATGTTAGTATGTGTTGCTCTTAGTAAGTGAAATTTTACTTGTGTTATTATTCATATTCTTTGGATTGGAGTTTACCCCTTTGTTAGCCATGGGTTGTAGTGGGTTAATTAAGTTAATTTGAAATTGTCCTAAACTAATTAAAAGATGTGACCTAAGAGAGTTCATTTATTAGGATTTGATTTACTTGGGATTTTGTGTGGATTGATGTGTGTTTGAGTTTGAGTGTAGCACACTCTACCCCACATGGGAAACTCGAATTTGGCCTTGGAGGCCAAATTTCAAAGCTTGTGGGACAAGTCAAACTTGTCCCACACCTCTTAAAACCCCATGCCAACCCTACCTATGGGTTGGAAGGCCAAATTTAGGGTCTTTTAGGTGTTTTGGGGGGATAAAAGGGTAAAATATTAATTGCACTTTCTTTCAAAATTTAATTTTGTCCTTTGGGGAGTGGGCTTAGTTGGAGTGTGTAAGGTGCTTGCCTTTCTTTCAACCACTTATTAATGGTGCATTGGAATTTGATGTTGACCAAATGATGTGGAGTGGAGGGAAAAGGAGGTGGCATCCTACTTGGAGCCACATCATCCCTCCCTCTCTTTTCTCTATTTATTTGATCCTCTTGTTTGTTTTGGGGGTTGGAAGTTTCATTTTTAGTCTTTTGTATTTTGGAGAGGAGAGGATTTGGAAGGAGCTTGTGGATTTTTGGAGCTTGTGGATACTTGTGAGAACTTTGTTGGAGCTTGTGGATGCTTGCTTGATCCTTGGAGGGATTTGAGACTTCATACTTGGAGCAAGCTCTACCATGGAAAGGTAGGAGCTTCACCTTTGTTTGCATTATGTTCTCTTTTTGTTATATGAATGAGTACATATGTTGTGTTGAATTTTGTTGTTTGAAATGCTTGTTGGGAATGGGTAGAATGCCTAAGTTGGGAGTGGGAGGAGACTATGGGGAGTTTAATTGAGGGAGGCATAAGAGATCATGTTCTTGAGGAGGGAGTTTGGGTTGGGTGCCCACCTTGTAAGAGAAATGCTTGCATTTTCTTCTTGTTTTACTTTGAGGGAGCCATAAGAGTTGAGGGAGGCATAAGAGTGAATGGAGGGATAAGGGGTACTTGAGGGAGGCATAAGAGTTGTTAGGGGTATTGTGTTTTGCATTGGAGGCTTTTAGGTGGCACCCATTCCCATTGGGAGGCATAAGTGGCCTCCCCATATGTCTTACTCTTGTGGCTTTCTTGATAAGCCTTGTGACTTGTTGTTGTGATTGTTTTCCCTCTTGTTGTGTTGTTGATTCTCTTGTTTTGAAGGATTATGGAATGCATGTGAAATGTTATGTTTAGTTATGTGGAAGCTTGTAGTTGCCATGAGTTGGATTCTCTCCCATTGTGATGTGGTTGGGGCTCGGGGGCCAATGGAGAGGATGGCTTCTCTTCTCCATTGGGTATTTTGGTTGGGAGGAGAGCGTTGCCTCTCCCCTTATTTTGTTGTGAATCAAGCAAACTATGGAGGAGCCACCTTGTTGATATTTGGAGCATTGGAACCTTGTTGATGACAATGTGAAACCACCATGTATTTACCCACCTTGAGTGGAGGAAAAATGTAATATTGCTTTGTATTTTAGCTTCCATTATTGTAAATTTGTTTCCACATGAAGTAGAAAGTGTTGTAACAAGATGTTGAAGGAAAGTTGTTTTGAACTTCATTAGTAAGCTTGTAATGGGGATGGAATTAAAAGTTGCAAGAAAGTTAAATCTATTTATTCTCCTTTAACTTGGCTTAGAACCTCTTATGAAATGTTGATTTTGTTGAAATGTTAGTAATCTTGCTTTAAAACTTAATGGAAGGACTCTTTTGTGGAATGTTAGGAAAATTACAAAAAAAATATATTATATTAGATTTCATTTTGTTACTTAAAAAAGTGATGTATTGGAAAGGTTGGAAAAATAGTACATTATCTATTCTTGTTTTGTTGATAAAAAGACTTAAGTTTCAATAGTTTTAAATACGCCAATAAAGAAATTTATGCTCTAGCTCCTTTATGTTGTTATTCATTTATGAATTCATTGTAAAATCCATTGCAAATTAATAAAGGAAATGAAATCGAATCTTTTTGAAATCCCATGCTATGTCTATTGAATTGTGTAGAAGGAAATTCTAATGCAAAGACTATAAGCTTATTAAGTTTAATACCCAATGTTCCTTAATACATAATAAGGAAATTAATATTTTCAATATAAACCATATCTATGTAATATTACAACTAATGGAATTACTATTTTGGATTCTAAACATAACAATATACCATTAATATCTATTGTGTTAACTAAGTATACTAATACGAACTGCAGCTAGAAAAACAATAGTAAACATATAATCAAACCTACGTAGAAGGCGTCCTTAGAATTGTAAAGGAAAATAAGGTGCAAAAAATACTTCATAAAATCTCACGTTCATGTAAACAATCCACCAATTAAAACTAATGATTGAAGCTAATATAATTATCATGTATGTAAATCTCACATAGAAATAAAGTCATTTGTAAACTCCAAAAAGGCTAACTCCTAATATAAAATTACTCTCTACCAACAAATCATGATCATTGCATGAATGATTTCGATATGAAACGAACGTCCTCCTGAGGTGGATTCTCTCTACAGCTGATGGAAACGTTTTCGTATTCCTGGTAGTATATTGGCTAATTTCATGGATTCTTTACCTCTCTTGTTTACCTTAAATACCGATTTTGATAAAAATATAACTCGAAGGAGAATCCGTTTTTTAGGATGCACATTCGTTTTGAACAGATAACAACATAGCATGGATACTCTCGCTCTATTTTTTTTAAAAAATCCTACTCTTATCCACTGAATGTATGAGGTGTGCATTTCATTTGGACTCCGGCCAACACTTCACTTTGTCCCTCAATCGATTTTGATAAAAATGTCTCGAAGGAGCCTTCAAATTTTGCATTCGACACGCTTGTAGTTAGCCAATAGCTCGATAGCTGTTACTTGGTTTAAACTCTTAAAGGGTTCCTCTCAGATATCGCGCTCGAGATTCTACCGATTTTAGCTTCTTGGCCGCATTTGCGGATAAACGATCATGGTTCCCTTCCACATACCCTCAGCACCCGATGAATATGGAGGTAACCATGCCATTCTTCAAATAACAGTAAACACGGTGTCACCATGCGCAAAATCGAAGATTTCATGGATCTAAGTGAATTAAATGAAAAAAGGCAGCCGATAGGAGGACTTGAGTAAATCAGAAGAAGTTTTAAATGCAAATCTGGTGGAATTAAGCCACCCAATCCCCAACAGAGTTTTTTAACACCTAAACTTTTAGAGAGGGGAGTCCCCGGCAGTGGCTATGACCACGTATCAATGATTTTTTCTTCCACCGGTGATATCAATAAGGACAGTGCATTAGGTGGACGGTGGGGTATTGCGTGCCCACCGAGTTAGTATATACCGCCTGTGTTGTGTCATTGCATTGTAATGCCAAGAATGAAGCCCGGTCCACTATGGGCGGTGGATAATAAAAGCACATGTGAATACATTGGTATAGTGGAGTTGCTTGGTGTTATATGCATTGAATAAATATATGTGGCTTCAATCACATTGACATTTCTTTGAGTTAATGCAGTAGGTGGCTTTGTCCACATGGTAAAACGTTTTCCCATGTTCATTAAAAAAAAAAATATTTTGTTAATTTCGATGACACGTCTTTCATTTTGTTAACCACACTTATTGGGGGTGCATTGTCATCGATTATAGACTCCCATTTATTTATCCATGAGTGCGCTCTTAGGTCATACTTGCTCCAAATATTACCTTATCAATACAGAAATTTGATTTCATCTTAAACCTTTATCGTGGATATCAATAATATCAAAAGAACCCCTATGCCTTGCTACAACTCACTTATTTAAATCAATTAGTTTTCTGAAGTTAACATGCTCACCTTTACACTATTAAAGTTATACTTCTTAGCATTCCACTGGTAGAAATTTTCGAATATGGAGTGACCTTATCAACATTATATAGTTTTATTTACTTATACCTATAGTACATCCTTGCAAAACAATGTAGTATCAGGGCTAAACTTAGAACTTGGAGCTATCTGTAAAGAGTCTACAAAAAAATTTTTGTCACATTTTCGGGTTGAATGTGGTACCAAAATTTTATCCTCAGTATATTATTTTTTCATTCCATTCAATGTCACGAATCCTAATAATTTTAGAATTCTTTAAATCCAAGAAACGAAATCCAAAATCACAAGATCCATAACCAATGAAAGTGTATCTCTTGAATTTTGCCTCCAAATTTTTCCTATTTTCCTTATCAACATGCAAAAATCTTCTGAACCAATAAATTTAAGAAAAGAAAGACCTACCTCTTTTCTAGTTGAATATTCCTCTCGTGTTCCTCCATCTAGTGAACTTGAAGGCCCACGATTAATCAAATAAATCATTATATCAACTACTTCTACCCAAAGCTGCAAGGGCAATCTAACATGTATCCTCATACTTATAGCACGTTTGATGATTATCCTGTTCATTCTCTCTGCAACACCATTCTCTGTGGTGTTCTTGGAACCATCCTTTCTCTATGTATTCCATTCACTTAACAATAATCATGTAAATCCTTGCTTACAATATTCACCACCATTTTAAGATCTAAGGCACTTTAACTTTGAATTTGATCAATTCTCAATAAGGATTTTCCATCTTTTAAAAGTCTCAAATACTTGATTTATGTTTAATACAATAAACCCATACATTTCTTGTAGCATCATCAATGAAAGTAACATAATACTGGGATCCTCATGAGAAGCTACCGAATTGGTCCCCACACATCGAGTGTACAAGCTCCAATTTCTTCTCCTTCTTAGTTGCCCCAAATTTGAGAAATCTCACTCTCTTTTGCTTTACAAAGACTTTGCTCACGTAAATCAAGATCTAAAATTTTCAAATCGATAACTTACCCTTACCCATTAAGATCTACATCCCTTTTTGACTCATATGGCCCAATCAATTATGCCACATGCATGGATCTAAATCTTAAGAAGATAATGTACAAAAGGAATCGGTAATAGGTAGATAAATATAATATTCCTACCTTCTTACCTCTTGTCACAACAAAAGCACCCTTGGTGACTTTCCAAGAGTATCCTGTAAATGTAACCATGTAACAGTGTCACCTAGTTGCCCTGTAGAAATAAAATTTCTCTTGAGGCTTGGCACATGCCTCACATCTTTCAATACCCAAGTATTTCCATTCTATAATTTTAGATGAACTTCCGTTTACTAGTAATACCGCAAGGTTCATCATTACCCAAATAAACATGCCCAAAATTTCCTAGGCATAATTTCTAAAATAACCCTTATTAGGGTTACATGGAAAGAAGCTCCTAAATCTAAAACCCATGATTATATTCTATTATCTAAAGAAAGAATAAGGGAATCTTCCATTACCTCTGCTTGCAACAAGATTTTCCTCTTTACCTTTTACGGGTTTTGGTTCTCTTTTGCCTTTGACCAACAATCTTTCTTTGCATGTCCTTTCTTTCCACATTTCCAATAGGTAATTCCCTTACCTCTAGATTTAGATCTGCTATCCCTTGACTTTGATTTCCCATTATTCTTACTCTTGAATCTCTCCTTCTACCTACCCCTACTTTCTACATTCAAAGCATTCCTAGATGATGATGATCATTCCTCTGTACTTTTCCTACAAATTTCTTCATTCAAGATTATACTAACCACATCATCAAACTTCAAAGTATTATTAGCACATGTTGTATTACTAAGCAACCATTACCAAGTTATCCCAACAATCGGGAAAAGAACATAATAATAAAAATGCTTTCACTTCATCATCAAATGGTATATCAACCGGTTTTAATCGATTTACAATGGATCTCGAAATCATTCAAATGATTAGATGCAGATCCACCTTCATGCATCTTAGAACTAAATAGTTTCTTCATCAAATAAACTTTATTTGAAGTACTAGGTTTTTCATATAAATTAGCAAGAGATTTCATTAACCCCGCCATAGATGTTTCTTCTATAATATTGGAAGCCATGAATGCTACCAAATTTAATCTTATCGATCCCAAAGAATTTCTATCAAGAATCTTCCATTCTTTATCGGACATTTCCGTAGGTCTAGACTTCTCATCCAACGGTAAGTAAAAATCTCTTTGATATAGATAATCTTCAATCTGCATCTTCCATAGTTGATAATTTCAAAGTGGTCAAACATCTTTAGCTTGTATTTGTTTTCTTACGCCATTGTTGTAGCTCCCACTCAATCGAGAAAACACTGTGAGTAAATATGTCAACACACAAAACTCTCAAACAAAGCTCACGATACCATATCTCGGGAAAATAAATATCAAGTAGCTATGTAGAATTCACAAGGGAAGCCATCTATCCAAGGATATTTATCATTGGCCAAGCACAAAAGAGCAAGATGACGCTCATCCAAATTAACACGAGAATTTCATCAAGCACGATCATGAGAAGAATGTTTGACATGAACCACCTCTACACATTTTTTTACATGGAACCCTCTCACTCATTAGTAAACTCCTATGCTTAGAAAACTAATTGGTATTGTTCCATAAAAGTGTTAGTGATCTCAAGTATTGTCGTGATCTGATCATGAGAAACTTGAATAGTTTTATTATATTCATGGGCACTCCTAACACAAAGATATTTGAAAAAATACATGGACACTTCGCTCCCAACTTATGCCAACGTATCTAGGATTCATTATCCGAGCGATATTCAAGGATTTTAAGCCTATGATGAATGTTTGTAGCTTGTAATTGAAGGGTTGTCAAAAATTTTGCATTCAAGGAGAATAAAAATCCACCATGATTCTTTATTTAGAAGCAGATTCCATGGTTTGTGAACTCTAGCCTCCTATTTTTGAAAATTTTGAAAGAATCAAGTGGCATCCTTGATCGCTTCAATCACTACTCAATCAAGGTCAAAGAAAAATTTAGACGTGGAACCATATTATAGACATTGGAAATAAGAGGGACCACCCCTAAGTGACTCAGTAAGGAAGAACTAACAAAAAGTTGATTATACGAGACTTTGAAAGGGGCCACACTCAAGATAATCTTAAAAGAGATTAAACGGTGATCAAAAATATAACTTTAGACCAAAACATGATAGGAAGATATCTTGCATGTCAAAATCATAGATATGATTTTGAGAAAGAAGCACACAATCAAGCCTTTCGAAAACCTGATTTGATCCTTATCGTAGATTGGTCCAAGTATACTATGAAAGAGACTTTAATTCAAGCCGCCACTGGAGCATATGATCAAAAATGCCCCAACAACTTTCAAATTAATACCAATCCGCATGCTCACCAAAACACCAATGCATAGGGATGGCTTTGAGGTTTTCATTAGTATGTGCAATCATATTATACTCACTACACAACAACCAATAGGCTAGAAGTAACTTATCACTTAACCATTTCCATAACGTCGTTCTTTCCATGTCATTATTAGAAGCATAAATATTAATAATACCAAATGAAATATCATTAATTTCCATAATCACCCACACAACAAGTTTTGAAGGATCATGGCCCAAGGAGGTAGTTAAGGAGAAAATTTCAAGGCAATAGAAATAATAGCACCACCTTTTCATCAATATATAGAGTATGAAAATGAGAAAAATCGAAACAAATAAAAGTGATTGTATTGTGAAGAAAGAAACAAGAAATATTAACTACATGTAAACAAATAATACCCAAAGTGCAAAAACGTTCAGCGGCTAACTACACAAAGTAATTGTGAGAAGGCTCTGTGAGACCTCAAACATTTTAAGAGATGAAATTCATGGAAATTTAGACATGTTGAGCTCCCCCTTACCATATGGAACACCATCCCCCAAACAAAGAATTATATAATTATAAGCAAGCAATATCTAGTTTGAATTAGAAAGATCAACAAAAATGGAGAAACATTTAACCCGTTTTCTCTCAATGAGTTGTGGGACACTTCACAAGGTGGACTGCGTGAACATCACAAAGGTTAAGATGGTAAAGCTAAATTCTTGAAATCCTCTCTTTTTGCGAAGGTGATACTTTTCTATGTGAGGGTTGGGAAGGAATGAAATAGATCGAGTGAAGGATCCGGACACGACTTATCCTTGGACTAAAGATTGGAAGAAAGAGCAAGGGTGACCATAGTAGTGGATTTCTCATCAAAAACCTTCTTATTCCCAACTCGCATTCCATCCATTAGTTGGTAGATCATCTTTAGATTTCGATGTAGAAGGTTGTGAAATAGTGGGTTGAGATCGGACCATAAGAGGAAAATAACGAATGTGATGGTTTGTGAATTTTACGGTGAAAGCAACTATTTGAAAGTTTGAAATAAACAATCTTTTGAGAGAAACGGGGACCCCACATGAATATTTAGGTGGTCCCACAATTCTTTCGCAATGTCCACCTCAACACATAATCGTTTATTGGGTCGGGCATAAGAGAAATGATTATGTTCATGGAAAATTTATTTCTATAGTAAAAATACCCAATTGCATATTCGAAACATTTACATTATTAATTAAAAATAATTATGAATACAAAATTGATATTGATTAGATCCATTGTGTTACATATGAGTTGCCTCTTTAAAATCTCTTACACTTATTGTGTTATCTTAAATATTCAATATTTTTATTACGGATGAGCAATATCTAGGAAATTATAGTCTTATATGCTATAATTTTTACCAAAATTAATATTTTCATTATTCATTCAATAGAAGTAGGTCTTATTGATAGATATCAATTTGCTAAATATTAACTGAAATTTTAGAAATATGCATGGTATTTTGAATCCATAGACTTGACATACATAATTGTCAAAAAAAAAAAAATTGTTTGCGAGTGTATTAGAATTTCTAAAATTGTGTGAATTTAATAATTATTCTTATATTATGTATATTGTCTATTATTATTTTTGAAAATAATGTATGCAACAAAATTTAATTAAATTTAATATTAAACTTTGTGTAAATGTTCGTAATTTTTATGTAAGTTTCTATATCTTGCGATTTTATGTTTATGAAGAAATACATAGGAAATTATAATGTTATGTAATGAGCACAAACATTTTTATCGATAAACGGCATCCACACCATCAAAATTCAAGTATGATCTTAATTTCAGTTATTTGACTCTCCACATCGGAGACCATTGCATTGAACACTCTACTAAAACCAAACAAATTCACCAATAAACAAAATGACCTTTACCATTAATCTAATTATTGTAACATAATATTCTATCATTAATTTTTATTTTTATTTTTTTGGAAAAATAATCATTCGATTGATAAAAAAATTCCATAGTTTTTGTTTATTCAAATTCAATTCCTAAAAAAGTTAAGATAATATTCAAAGTGGAGTGGTACAGAACATCCTTGAGACATATAGTGATGTATAGGCGAAGGAAACACTCATTCTAAGCTTTAGGGAATAGACCTCCACTTTTTTGTGGGATACAAATTAGGGCCGGACAATATAGTTTAAATTCAATAATGTGTAACTGTAAATTCTCATTTCTCCAAGTATCCTATACAAGTTTAGAACGAATTTAGCGGAGCAGATATTGGGAGATTTGATTGACATGAATTTTTACAATTTTTATTATTATTCGATAATTTTTATAATTTAATATTCAACTCTTCCTGTCTCATCGTAAAATTTATGACTACAAAGATATATATTTTAAAATATATGAATGTATATACATATAGTCACAGGTCATGTTTACCGCTTTACAATTGATTATTCTATATTTTTCTATATTTAAAATATGGCTGTTTCAAACGAGTTCCAATATGCTCTGACTTCCTTTTTTAAATGAAATTATTTCCGAGGTACAAGTCACCAAAAGGAAACAGTTAGGCAACATAGAAACTAAGAAACAGGCTTCCAAGGTCTATAAATGTCATTTAATGCATTGCGCATTTGAAGTTAGTAGTTATCAGTTTTGTTTGATTGCTGGATGTAACTCGAGTTTTTATTAAGCCATTAAAGGAAGAGGGTAACGGCCTAAGGGACAAACATATCAAGTAATAAGGCAATATGTCTACAACGCCGAACAATCATCAATGCCAGAAGACAGCCATATTTAAAGGTGAGAATATGTTCTGTACCATCTTTTGTTTATAGTGTGGATGGTACATTCATTATTTACATTTCTATCAGATATTAATCTTTTTGCAATATAATTGAACAAACTTTGCATTTTACTTTTGAAATAAATGATCATTTATTCATATGTTATGTAGTGTAGATAATCGACAGTAATACAGCTACAAATGTTTTACAAGTAAACTGCATCAATTTTCTAAATCAATGTATTTACTTTTCATGTTAAACAGAATGTTTTCATTCATGCTTTGATCATTAATTTAGCTGGGAGAGGAAGGCATATGCCTGATTCTACTAATATAAATTATGCCAATTTTTTTATTTATTTAAAGGTAAAAGGTTTTTTTGGGAGGGACCTTAGCCCAGAACAAAAAGCGTCAAAACACAGATATAACAAAAGAGAACATAGAAGAAAGGTCTAAAAAACCTAGATGCTCAACAAAGTATCACAAATAAAAACAATAAACAAAAGAACTGCAGCCAAAACCGAACAGTCTTACAACACAAAAACAATGAATAAGACAACAGCTGCTCAACAGAAACACAGCACGCCAACAGCCTAGATGCAGCAATGAGAGCAAACAACATGACAAGATTCAAACATTGTCTAAGACAGGTGGGGATTCAGGTTTGGCGTATCCTTTCTTTTTCCTTTCCACCACTCTCCAATCCTTGTTTCCATCTTCCACTGAAATTGGAAGAACAACTTCAATTGACTTGATAAGGATGTTGTTGGCGTAGTAGTCGGTTAACACGATGAGATCCCTCTCCACCATTAGTTCGAGCTTTTGGTGTGACGGCAAATCGTACATGGTATCGAGTCAAGTAGTTAAGCGCGCCTGATCTGGTAGTAATCTTGGGATGGTAACCTCCTGGGAAGTCCCGGTGTCATTGTCAACTAATGTCGTTGGGCCTAATTAGGTGTATACGTAGTGGGCCTAGAGCTCACGTGATTGCATCCAGCTCTATCTTGCGAGGGTGTGTTTGCATAGCAGCTAGTTAACACGATGAGATCCCTCTCCACCATTAGTTCAAACTTTTAGTGTGATGGCAAATCATATAGATGTGACCCTCCGAAAGAAGAATCAAAACATGCTAAAACAGCCTCCTGCGAAGAAGAACACGTAGGCATCTTCTCTGTAGTGTTCACAGGACCTTCCATGGCGGGTGTGTGATTTACTTGCAAGGGGGCGCTAGATTCCACAATCAGGTCTGTATGGGTGTTAATTGTGAATTATGTCAATATTAAGTGTTATATGTGAATGCATCTTTTGTTTCCGGGCATTTTCTTCATTCTTCTTCTATCTTTTAAAGAATTCATCCAGTGAAGTACTTCGTGTTCATGTTTTGAGTTAAGCCAACACTAGATGATATATTTTTACCATCATGTTTGGGACAGGTGTACAAACCCGAACTAGGTGGCACCCGAAAAAGAGCAGATCCATGTTTTGGAAGGTGTGTTCGATTCTGGATTGACAAATCCTTCCCCACATGAGATATCAAGAATTACCACTGAGCTGCAACAATTTGGACAGCTCCGAGAATCTAATGTGTACTACTGGTTTCAGAATAGAAAGGCCAAAACTAAGAAAAAGCAACGCAGTCTTAACCCTGTAAATGAAAGGCCCAAAGCTACTATTCTATCACCTTCATCTGCAATGCCTCAAGCTGTTGTTAATGAATCTTCTTCTTCAATTGATCAGCCTCAAGCCACTACCCCTGACGAAATTTCTCCTCAGGCTATGTCTAATCCAATTCAGCTCGTGGGCAGAGCCACTTCTTCTACAGTGGCTCCTTATGCTACCAGGAACTGCCTGGATTATGATCATCTCAAGATGAAAGGAAAAAGTATTGAACAAAGCAGCAACATTCAAGGGCCAGTGTCAAGATGTTCATCGGCTGAAAATATAATTAGTGCTGCTTTACATCCGGATATTACTACTCCCAAAACTCCTTTGGGTCACTATCATAGTCATTTTCATCATAATGTTATGAAGATCGAAGTAAACACTTACCACCGATACAGCAACATGAATCAAGCCCCAATATCTGGAGGAGCGACAGAACTAAGAAACACTAATGTTGCATATCCTGATAATAATAGTGGCATACCAGGTCTATCCCAGCTTCAACCTTATGCTAGATTTGAGAGACATGTATATTCTACTCACGTTACAGAAGGAGGTTTTCTTAATTTCCAGCATAATTATATGCCATCTGATGCTACTATTATTCATACAAAAAGTGGTAAGGATATTTATTCTCCCATGTCTACTGTAGTTTATAATGATTTAGTTATCAATCACTCTTACATCACCTTGCATAGAATGACCTTCCGTTTTCTTTTTGTTGTCGGAATCAGCGGTCGACTCCGTCAATGGTCATTCAATAACAGTATTCATTGGCAACAAGCCATTTGAGGTTTCCGTGGGACCTGTGAACATGAGAGCGGTGTTAGGGAAAGATGCAATTTTGGTTGATCAGTTCGGGAAACAAATACCTGTGAATGAATCGGGAATCACCTTGCACGGCCTGCATCATGGAGCTTTGTATTACACGCTATGTAAATCTCTCTTACAGATGTTAAGCCTCTGAACCCAACTTGTTATCTTGTCCTTATATCCCTTTCTCTCTTGCAGGATATTCAAGATTCATATCAACACAGCTCATTTGACAAGCCAATTGAAATTGGAAGGTGTTTTATAGTTTAAATTCGTGCATTTATAGACAAGCGAGGATTTCAGGCTTACGACGTATGAAGTTCAATCACATGTTTGATATCTGTGTGAGCTTCCCACAGTCTTCGGTTTCTTAACGTAGAACAAATAAGGACATGTCATAGAAGTTCTTTCCCATAGAATTATTTTTTATGGATATTTTCTCATTAGTGGATACATGAAGATATGGAGATATTTTCACTACAACCTTGATTAAATGGGTGGATCATGGCTTCAATCATAAACTCCATTATCATTTAGAGATTGAACTCCTGCAACAACATGCATTAACTTTTATTTTGTGAATTTTGAAAATGGATTGGAGCGTGAAAGAGAATACATTTAATCTAGCCAGCTTCATCCTCAAATATTATTTTATCATTCCATTACTGAAATGTGCATATCTTCAATTTTTATTTTAACTTATGAGAGCATTATCTGATTGTTTCACCACTTTTGATAATGTGAGCGTAAAAAATAATCCCTCAATTAGTAAAGACCATCAGAGAAGTTTTCTTAAGATTGCATCTTATTGTCAACGATATTTCATTGATTGGCCACACTGGTGAAAATACTTATGGAGCATTTGGCATTCAGATTAGTCAAAAGTATCTAGTTGTGACCAACATAATGAATTCAACTAAAGACGATAAAAAATAGAAATCATACCAGCCTCCTATTTGAGTGAATAAGATGGATTTGCTACATTCATTTTAAAATATAACAAATTCGAGTCGGATTTTTATGAGTGATTAATCTCCCTAACATAGTTGACTTTAAAATATTTTAGGAATGATGATGTGGGCTTGTGAGTACAAATGAGTGAGAAACACAACAAATGAGTTTTCTTCTCTTTCGCTTCTGGATAGAGGTGGATATTATAACATAGTTATAAGGGTAGCTAAGTATTGTTAATATCAAAATAATGGACTCTTTCCATTTATTCTTCAATATATAAACTTTGATTTAAATTGAAATTGAAATGAAATGAAAGATTTTAATGACGTCCACGAGACTAAAGAGTCTATGGGACCACAGAAACAGTAATTTAATCAGATTTCAGACTCTTTTCAATATCCGCTCTTCGGCTGTGAATCTTGAAGATAAAGCCTGCTGTCGCTGGAAGCTTTGTTCCTTCGAAGAGTTCCTCCAGTCTGTCCACCTTTAGATTGTTTTTATACTGAATACGGATATCATCATATGCAGAACATTCCATGACAAAATGCCATTCTGTCTCGACGACCCCTTTGCTGCAGAAGAGACAAATTCTCCTTTCCCAATCTTCCTTTGGAATAGTCCATCTACCAGTTTCACATCGAAGATGATGTGATCCAGTTCTTAACTGCGCCACTAGAATTTTTGCTTTACCCTTGATAACCGTCCCTAGATAAGCTTTTTCATCATGTTCCCCAGTGAGATTGAATTCTCTAATATAATGCGCTTTCTTCCGACCAATCTGACCTGTCCACATGGCAGTCCTGAACTTTTCTATCACATAATTTTTTATTTCCTTGTTGCTGTTAGGACACTCCTGCATGTTGATGCCCCATTTGTACATCCATTTATTATTCTGATTCATCCATGTTTTCTTTCTGCGTTCCAAAGTGTCGTTTACAACCATTTTGGGCCAGCGAAGGTTGTCCATGTTTTCAACTTTTTTCAGATAGCTTATCATCCGAGTTATTGCCGATGCTTCCAGCGAGAAAGAACCCGCTTCCGCCAACAAGATCTCATAAGGAACAGTTGATTTGACTTTAAGCGAGCTTGTGATTAGATGTTTCTGGATTCTTTCTATCTGTCTCCACCCATGATTTGACATGCTACTTCCCCAAACTTCGCAGCCATATAGAACAACCGGGGTGACCAACAAACCAAAAAGGGTTTTTTTAGTTTTCCAGTCCCAAAGTTCAGCTTCCCTGCACCTGTTTTGAAGTAGGAAAGAAGCTTTCCAACCTCCCTGAATCCTTTTTGCTTTACAAGTCTCCCAGCTAAGTTTGTGGTGAAAGTCAATCCCAAGATACTTGTATTCATTGACTATTTCTAAAGGGCTCCCCTCAAAAAGGAAGACGTTTTGTCTCTCATTCCTTTTCAAGGTGAAAATCATGATTTTTGTTTTGCTGGTGTTCACTTGCATCCCGACTTCTTGACAAAAGAGCTCTAGCGCTTTTAACTGTTCCCTCAAACCTTGGGCTGTTTTTGAAATTAGGATAAGGTCGTCAGCATAAAGAAGTAACTTCACCACATAACTTGCTAACTGAATACCTCCTCCCTCAGTTTTGTTTAACCAATCTTCAAGCTTGTCAATGTATAAACCAAATAACGTGGGAGAAAGAGGGCATCCTTGCTTGACACCTATGTTGCTGCCGAAACACTCGGACATACCTTCTCTGGTTCTAATTTTAGCTCTGACCTGCTCATACAATTTATGAACTGCTGCTCTAAACTCATCTGGAATCCCAAGTTCCTCCATCCTATCCCAAAGCTTCTTTCTGGGCACAGTGTCAAAAGCCTTCTTGAAATCAACAAAACAACAAAAAGCTTCTTCTCCTTGGGTGTCCCAAACTTTTTCAATCAAATGCCTAAGAGTGATACAATGATCAATTGTTGAGTGCTTAGGTCGAAAACCCGCTTGCCCTTTTGCTCTTTTACCCTCTCTTTCGGCCCAGCTGCTGATTCTCCGTTCTATCATGCCTCCAAATAATTTTCCAAGAAGAGGGTTGATCATAATGGTGCGATAATTGAAATTAGAGAAATAAATTGCAGTCTATAGATTCTTCATGTTGCTTGACCTCCGTCTTTTTGTGAAGATCGAGAACAATAGAATAATTCCAATTTACGGTTTTATTGAATTCATAAATTGTTGGAACCATAGGTTATAGGATGAGTGGAACTCCACAACAACATATTCCATTTGCCCTCGGCTTGAAAGATTATCGCTTGATTATAATAATAGGTTGAGAGGAGAAATTCGAGGCGAAACTTATGAAATTGGTTCTGCTGCAATCTTGTGGCAATAAAGAGTGGGTTGTTCTTTACTTGGAAATTTTTTACTTGCTGTTCATACGAAATTCTATTTACATTCTTAGGATATTTGACACCAATTACATGTTTGGACCAATCATTAGGTACTTTATCATTTTTTTGGCAGGATTTATTATTGGTTGATTGATTTGTCAATGTTGTAAACATGATTGATGTTTAGGTGAGCAATTTGAGAGTAGTTTTCTTATTGTTAGGTTAATTTTAGATTACCATTTTAATACATTTATGTTATTTTTCTTATATAAAAATATAGTTTACTGAGAGGGAACAATATAATGCAATATTCTTTCAAGCTCTTATTTGTTATTTTTTAAATTGAAATTTATTTGATCCTTAAATCTTGAGGGACTAATGTTGATTTACGAGGTGGCATTGGGGACTGATATTGTCACATTATTTATTTATTTTTGTAAATATGTTCACTTGAAGTCATTTTAATTCACTTTTCCTCGCTCTCCTAGATCCATGCATATTCATAGTCGTAAAAATAAAGAGATTCTTGTATTTCTTCTACCACTCTACCTTGATGAGAATCCGGATCCAAATAAGGGTGAAGGATGGATGATCATGAACAGAAGAAAAAAATGGAAAACCTCTAATTCTACTCTCAATATGAGCCTTAGATCGCTAAACATGAAGGCGCATGGAAGAAAATATTGCTCTTAGTGGATGGTCAAGTGGCTTTGACCTTCTTGCTTTAGGGGGCCTTTTTTATTTTGGTATGTCTTCTTCCGCTTTTGGGTTTGGGTTTGTTTGTTTGTTCCTTTCTTGGCCTTGTTCGGCCTTGTTCATGGTTGCCTCTCTTTCGAGCCTTGACGCTTATCTTTTGGTTGTACATGGTTTTTGATCCCTTCAAAATAAACATATTTACCTAATATAAACAAAAAGTCAATTTTATTATGTTTAAGTACAAAAATAATATAGGACCTAATCTTATGGTTATTACTGTTAAGAATACTAGTATTATTTTGGCTTTCACTTCCCCAAATGAACTTTGACATTTTAATTTTGACAGTTTCCATTTGCATCTACACTTTTTCAATTCATTGGGATAAATCGCAAATTGTAGGTGTCACACATATGTAGCCTCATCATTATGAATTAATTATTGGAGAGGTATATGTTACTTCCATGTGTTTTCAAAGGTGTTGATGAATATTCCCATTTAATACATGAAGTTCAATATATAAGATTCTTTTACAATTGGAAAAAAAGGTTGTTTGTTTATGTTCCAAAACATCAAGCAATATTCAAATAAAGACTTAATATATTGTGAAGTGATTTGAATGTAAATATAATTGTGTGACATCATTGTAAAAATGTACAAATGTCATTAGTGAGAGATATATACATGAGAGAATGTACTAAAAATTGACAAACCTATGTGGTTTATAGGAATATCACTGGGAGATTAGTGTAAGGAAACATCGGTGACTTGATGTAATACCCCAAAATTTTACCAATCAAAAAGTGCTTGAATACATGGATTTTTTTTTTTATAGTATATCAAGTAACATGAGAAATTGGTTGCAATGATTGCAAGACACATAGTATGAATTCAATGAACACAATATTCTGAGACTCTCTTTTTCATGTATTATATTTTGTTATTTAGGATTAATACTTGTCTAGGAACATGTAAGAAAGTCTCTATGACACCTCATTTTACATTTCAAATGTGGTTCCATTTCATTCTAGGATCCATTCCAATGATAAAATTTCATATTTTTGCTCGTTACCTATTTCGAATCATACATGTCCACTTGAATTCTTGGACATAAAAAGTTACGGCTAATAGAATACAACTTTGGTGTGAACCTCAACATACATTAGCCATTACTCACAACGTGATTCGTTCATGAGTAGGTTTCCTAACCCATAGGCAATTTTCCTATTGACCTTTCTTCTATGGAGTCAAGATTACACGTAGTCCAACTAAATACGGGAGAAGAGTATAATACGGAACACCTTTCACAAGTTCCGTACACCTTTAACCAAGGTGTTTTATAAACACACTAGGAAAAACAATGTTCATGTATTCCCATAGGCACATAACTTCATTTGATTGAACAATGTTTCTTCTATACATTGGGAATTATACACTTAGTTGTGCCTAAGAAAAGGATATATCCGAAAGGACAAGGGAGAGGAACATAAATTATTTTTAATCATTACCACATGCATATTTCATGATTACATTATATTTAATTACTCCTTTGGTGTAAGACATGGGTCAAAGGTAACCACAATTCTTGAGCATGTATGCCCTCACAAAAGAGATGACAATGTCAATCCTCATCCACTCAAATGAGCATAGCACGATAAAGTTAGGAGGACTAAATCAAATGAAAGATTAAGTTCTTATGACCATGCATATGGGCTCCTAGACATTTTCAACCTTACAAAATTTCCTGGTGCTTAACATTGAATCTTCCCACTTATAAGGTTCACCGAAAACCCTATGTTATCCTTACAAGTTATGAGTTTTCTCTTTTCTCTTGCATTAAGACATTGAGAGTAAATCTATTTTAATTTATTTTTCATATACACTAACATTTTAGATAAGTTTTCCACTTGACATCACTAAAATTACGTACAATTTTCATGCTAACCATATCCAAGATTTACTCATTTTATTTTGTTCTTCCTACATTTATATTATGAGGTTCTCTCGACTTATCAATTAATGGGATAAGCATTTCATAAATCAACTCCTATTAAATTTTTTTATTAATGGTAAATGGTTTTTTGGGAGGGACCATACCCCAAGTACAAAAAGGGTTAGGAACCCAAATACAACAGAAGAGCACAAAAGGGAATGTCTTAAAACCTAGATATCCAACAAATCCCATCCGATTAAAACAACAAACTACATGTCTGCATGCCAACCAAAGACCTACTCGCAGAGAAAAATAACCTAGTAAAAGTAGGCCATCAGCCCACATAAAATGATAAAAGCATAAGATAGTACAAGAATCAAACCTTGTCGGAAATGCTAGTGGGGTTTAGTTTAATGTGATATTTCTTCCTTCGCTCCACCACCATCTAATTCTCATTACCATATTTCACAAAAATTGGAAGAGCTACTTAAACATTCTTAATGGGAATGTGACCCTTGTTTGGGGAACCATCTGTCTTAGTTTTTGAAACAACCGTTGGGGTATAAGAAATCTGAACTTTCCTTCTAGGCTTGTATAATGTGACTCCTTGTAATGCCCACTTCTCTTCTACACTGAATCAACCATGTTATCAATTTCAAACTTATTATAATATTAAACCTTGATGTTGTATTCTAGCTAGAATACTAATAAGATGTATGGGACATCATGATTTCTATTGTGTTTTGATTATTATTTTGACTGTATGGTTGTATTGTGGACCTTGATGGGAATTTAAGGATATGATGATGATGATCTAGAATAGTTGCCTTGTTACGGACTGATTGTTATGTCATTACTATTGTTTATATTGTTTTCACTCTGGTCACTCTTTATTTGATCCCTAGACCTTGATATCGTAATAGAGATTAGACATTTTTAGATGGACTTTGATACACTTGTTTTACCTATTGGATAGACAATACAAACATGTTAGACTTGCAACATGATGTGACTATCGCGATAAATTTATACGCTTGATTCCTATATCATTATTCGATGTTCTAATCTACTACTTTGTATGGATGTATTAGACATGAATTACCGATATTACTGGATGATTGTTGATGTTGGGATCTTAGTGGAAATTGATGGATTAATAAAATCAAAATGTTAGAAAATTAGACAATTGGTGAATTACTTGATTCTAACATTGGATTAATTAGGATATTCAATGATGTAAATTGTTATGTATACATGCATGTGTTTTATTATTTCAATGTCATTAATATGGCCACAAGGCCAGAAAGGTATTGTTGGATTTTGCAGAAATTATAGCACAACAAACTACGGGGATAGGAGACCAACAATGAAGGAATGTGGGGTATTGGCAATAGGTCACCATGGCAACTCGTGTATTCGTATGTTGTGTATTGTTGTTGATTGTTTGGAGGTCCCCATTGGGGGTGACCTCAATAGTGACCTTGGGTAAGTTTGTGATTTTGTCTTGTTGATTTTATTTTATTTGTGAGTTTTGTATTTTTATTAGTATGTGGAGTCACTTTATTATTATTGTTTAACACCCCTCTTAAGTTAATTAAAATTGTTTAACTAGTGTTAATTAGGATGTGACAAAAAGGGGGAATAAATGTGAGTTGGTAGCTTTAATGTGTGTTGGATGAGAATGAATTTAATTTGGTTTGAAGTAGTGTGTACTCAATCTCTCATGTGAAATTCGGATTTTGACCTTCTAGGCCATTTTGGTGACTTGTGGGACAAGTCAAGATTGTCCCACACCTCTTAAAGTGACCTACCCACTAGGCCTATGGTGTGAGGGACTTATTTTAGGTCCTATTTTGTGTTTTTATGGAGGAAAAGTGTAATTATGTGCACTTTTCTTACATAGGTCTTTAATTTTGTCCTTGAGGGGTGTGGGTTGGGTTGAGTTGAGTGTGTAAGAGGTTGGTCTTTTCCCAACCACCAATTTATATTGCTTTGGGGTATGGGTTTGACCTTGGTGATGTGGGATGGAGAGGAAATGATGTGGCATCCTACATGGAGCCACATCATCTCCATCTCCCTCTTCTCTATTTATTTCATTTTGTGTGAAGATTGGGGGGACTTACTCTTTTCTTTTGGAGAATGCTTGGAATTTTGGGAGAGCTTGCTTGAGAATGGTGTTTGAGCTTGGAATGGATGGTGCTTGGTTAGGATTTTGGAAGGCTTGGAACTTGTTTGTGCTTGATCCTCTTCATTTGGAAGGTAGATCTTCACTCTTGTATTTACTTTGTTATTTGTGGTACTCATATGTGTGGATGATGGTGGTTGTATTGCTTATGATTATGGGAAATAGATTTGATTCTTAGGTTGTGGGAGAAATGGAAATGGGGTAAAACTTGAGGGAGGCATAAGAGAAATGTTATTGGGATTTTAGGAGGGAGTTGGGTTGGGATGTCCACCTTGTTGATAAATATGTTTTGTATTTATCTTGTTATTTTCTTGAGGGAGGCATAAGAGTGGAGTATCTTCTTGGAGGGAGGCATAAGAGTGTTGTGTGTATTGTGATGAAATTTTGGAGGCTCATAGGTGGACACCCAAGCCCTTGGGAGGCATAAGAAGAACCCCCATGTTCCTTTCTCCTCCATGGCTTTAGCATGAAGCCTTTGTGTTTTGATATTTGTTGATTTGTTGCAAGATTGGTATTTTGTTGATTCATTGAATCTCTTGTTTGATTTTGTGTGTGGAAGCCATTGTTGAGTTGCCATGGTTGTCTAATAGCCCTCATTGCTTCCTTGTTGGGGCTCGGGGCCAATGGGGAAGAAGGCTTCTCTCCCTCATTGGATATTTTGGTTGGGTGGAGAGTGTTGCCTACTCCCCCATTTTGTTGTGTGCTTGACTTGATGAAGATGGTGAACTAAATGGAGAAGGTGATCTTATTGGAGAAATGCTTGTAGAGTTGCATCTTGTGCTTTTATGACATTACTACTTGTAAATTGTATCAAAAATTTATTGAATATAATCTCATTCATTCTTGGAAAGGGTTTATTGTGAATTACATTACTTCATGTGAATATGAGTTTTTCAAGGATCTTGTAAATAGAAATTAAGTTCCCTCAAAATTAAATTTGTGTTTAAGGGTTCGTTGGTTATAGATTTGTGCTCTTCGATGGGAAATAAATGTTGAATAAGTTCATTATGGACAAGCCTTGTTTACTAGAATGTTTAAATAAATTTCACGTAGGAGTGGTTTATTTTTCCCCTATCAACTATGAGTACAAGAAGGGTTAGATAGAAATCAGTTTATAATGCAATTCCCTCTTTGTTGCAATTGGAATCGTTATAAGTAAGTGAATAAACCTTAATTTATTAAATCCTTAAATTAGCTATATAAACAAAGTGAAAGTGATAGTTCGTTAGATTGGATAAATACTCAAAAAAATCTATACTATAACTACCTAGATGCATGCTAATTTATATCCAAATAATTTGATAAATGCAATATTTACCTTTCCACTCTAAATTACAATTTCCCACATTAATAAAAATAATTAATTAATAAACAAATACATCTTGTTATTTTACTATACTTGCGTATTAATTGCATGTATGATTTTATTATAATTTTACAAGATTAGTGTAATCATATTATTAATAATTTAATGTTTACTTAATATTACACATATAAGTATATACTTAAATATATATTCATCATATTCATATGTGTATTACTTCATAAGAAGTGATTAATTTTAAATAAGTTAAAACCATAATAAAAAGAAAAAAAAGGAAAAGAAACTATGTTATTTCTTAACCTAAGCGGTGAATGTATTTGTTTAGAAATTAAAGTCAAAACAATAAATAATGAGAATGTGTTTTTGGGTCAGCCCATGTGGAAAGAGAATATATTCTTTTGAAAGCCTTTTAGTAATATTAATATTAAACAATAAAAATAAAAATAAAAAAGTGTAAAGGTTAGATGGGTTGGCCTAGTGGCCACGGCCACTCCATAGGAGATAAGTTTTTTAATAAAAAGGAATTATGGGTTGGGCGTGGGCCCCTCACTTCTCTCTACAAACCACTACCCTAAACCGCCCCCTCTAATCTCAAACCGACCCTTCCCTTAGATCCCTTACCACGGATCTGAAACATTGGGAGTTAATTTTTTTGGCTGTGGCCATGCTAACCTCTGTGCCAAGATGTATTTATGTTTTTGTGCTGCCGCAAGTTCTTCCTTGTATTTCATATGTAGTGTATATATATATATATATATATATATATATATATATATATTGTATTAAAACAAATGGGAAATTGTTTAAATATATACTGTGTATATTAATCAAACCCCTGGAATTTTCAAGTAGTTAAGATTGAAATTATATATATATATAATAATTCAAAAAAAAAAGATGTATTGTCTTAAAATAACTGTGGGATTTAGGGTTTTACCCAAATGGGTATATACTCATTGTATATACAAACTAACCTGCAAGAAAACAATACATATAAGCAAACACTAAAGAAAGCCCAAATACCCACAACAAGGTTGAGCAGATTCTTGTATTTAAATGTAGAAGCTTAGCAAAAGAGAACTCCAAATCCTCTCCAATGGCCTCCATAGTTTCTTTTCCTCTCCTCCTTAACCTGCAAAACCAAACAAGAGAAATGAGAAAATAGGTCTAAGAAATGAATATATGAGATCCCATAAGGATTTCTAGGGTTTCTTTAGTGCAACCTAGATCTAAGGGCTTAGATAGAATAGATCCAATGGTGTAGGATGAACCCTACATCACTTAAGTGATGGGGTATTTAGGTGGGAATGAAATAAATAAAAGATGTGTGTAATGTTAAATGGGGCCTAAGGGGTTAGACTAAGTTGTGCACCTTGCCCCTTTTAGAACAATGAACTTATTATAAATTGCATGCATTTAACAGTGCAAAATTATTATCCTAGTGTGATTCAATATAAAATTGATTTTTGGACCTTAAATAAATTATTTTAAAAAGGTATTAATGAAGTTTAAATAATGAAAAGATAAATGAGGATTATTTAAATAAAATATTTAATTCTAGAAGAGAAAGAATTAAATTGTAACTTTATTTTAAATTGGGTTTAAAATATTAGTCTTTATGTTAGTCCCAACTGCCATATAATTGTTTAAAATTTTATAACCAGGATTTAATTAAAATCCTAACTAAGGCCTTGTAACCTTTCAAAAAAAATATTATTCCATAATTTTTCATGTTTGCTATCGGGTTTTCTCGAGGATTTAAGTGGGAGGAATGTGGTCGTTACACTTGGTATCAGAGCCGTGGGTTCAACGCTTGACCACGGGTCAACACTCGAAGCCCAAAACTAGTTAACAAAATCTTAATCCGTGATTAAAATAATAATAAAATAATAAATTTTTTTGAATTGTTGTACTTGCCTAATGGCATTTTGTCAAACCAGTGTGAAAATTTTAAATTAAATTGTTTTCTTGCGAACTTCTAGTGTATTAAGAACTTGATTTTCCTTTGAAAAGATGTTGTTAGATGAGTACTAACTCTTGCTTTAATCGTATGATGCGATAAACCCATTTAGACTCTTCCTTATTGGACTTGTTGGAATGATAAATTTTATGGTGTGATTCTTGTGGTTTAGCATTAGTGGTTGTGTTCAGGGGTCAGAAAAAGTAAATTCAAAGTCATTTTTGTCACCTAAAGCTCCCCTTTTTCCTTTAGTGGTTAGACGAGCTAGTTTAGCTGCCGCTTTGGCGACTTAATCCCCGTATGAGTAAGTGGATATTAGGCCTTGGTGTCGTTTTTGATCCAGCTTAGCGTATGCATTATTAAAACGGAGCTCGAGGCATAGTACCCCTATTAGCGGCCATGAAGGGCTGCAAAGTGATTGTGATGTTGACTTTCTGTATTTTATATATTTGTAAACTGGTTTTATTTTATCAAGGACCAGCGTTTTATTTTATGATTTGATTGAGAAGCTCTGAGGCTCTTTTAGTAATTATATTTTTGTGAGATTTCAGACATTGCAATGCGGCTACTTAGCCACTTTCCTTGATTGCCGATATTTCTTGGATTTTATTTTTATTGGTGACTTAGAGCTCGTTTATTTTGTTGGCTACTTAGCTAAATGTTACATGATTCCTTCTTGCATGTTGATGAGTTGGTTCTACATTGTTTGTATTGTGACATTTTGTCATATGGGGGTACACCCTAAGTGCCTTGAATGTCTTCTTAGGTGCTTTAAGTTATACCTTGGTTTTGGAAAGACAGAACCTTGAGTGTGTCTAGGATCTTGGAGAGTTTGTTGTGTAGTGCGGGCTAGCTAGAAACTGTTAGCGGTGGTGGTGATGCTCTTACAATCTGGTAAGATGTTTTCTCCTCGTCAAAGTAGATGTCTTGGTTATAGGTTTATGGATTGTATTAAGGATCGGATTGACTTTTGGTTGGCTGTGGATGTTAGTGGAAAAGTGTTTGTTTTGTAATAGCATTTCATTGATGGCATGTTAAGTTTTACCATGGTTTCTGTGTTTCTTTATAGAAATTATTGACTTGTGGATTGTATGTATCTTGGTAATTATGGCTAGAATTAAGCCCATTTGGGCAATGTGTTTAATTAAGTGTGCTTATTTTTTTCCTCGATGAATAAAACTTTATGACCTATTAATCTTTGGATTACATGGAGACACTTATGGATGTTGTTGGGTCTTTTGGACCTTTCTCTTAGAGATGTTAGTTTGGTAGATCTTAATATTTTAATCTCGGTGGTGCTTATATTGTGCTTCTTCTTTTAAAACTATAACTCTTGGTCATAGAGTCCATGTTTGGATAGATTAGTTGATTGTCCTCTTACATTTGATGCTTTCTAATGGGAATGTGGTGTCCTTGGAGTAAAATTTGCATTGTCATCTTGTTGCTTGGTTGGTGGTATCTTGTGGAAATAAGGGTGTTGAATTGAAAAATTTCCTTATCTTATTATGCGAGTAAAATGTTTGAGCCTAAACAACAAACATTGTTAAACCTCGTAAATTCGTAAAAGTAAATATGCCTCTTTAATGGGTCTTCCTTGTAACTTCTTTTGAGACTTGTAGAGACCCACTAGGAATGTTTAATGATGCTTGTAATTATTTGGTAAACCCTTGAAATATTGGTGTGATACATGTTGAATGATAGATTCCTAGTTCTTACAAAATTAATGATGTGTTTGCTATGTTGAATGTCTCTTGTTCCTATAGAATTAAAAATGTGATGTGTTGATTCATCTCTCTCTCCCATAAAAGTAATAATGTGATATGTTTGACTCTTCCTTCCCATTAAAATTTAATTGATAAGATGACTCACCCAAACACTATAAAACTATAATTGAGGAGATTTGACCTTGAAACTTAACGAATAAACTGGAACATAGAAAAAGGAAAACGGTCCTTGTTATAACCTTGGTGTTATCCAAAATTCACCCCCAAGGTAATTTTGATAACATGCAAGCAATTATATTGATTCAGGGCGAAAAGTCATGTTCCTAGGGTCCCCTCATATTTGTCTAACTCCCCTGTCCAAGAGGAAGAGAGTAAGTTCTGAGAAAATGTGAAAAAGGGTTCAAAAGGCAAATAGGTCGATCCAGGAAAAATCATGAAAATTGGCTAAGTCCTGCTCAAGGTCGCCTCTGGGACGTGTGGGACAGAAAAGCGCGAACCGGCCGAACCGGGCGAAATCAGCACAAAAAATCAAACGCGAGCAGGACAAATGGGACAAAAACGCGCGCGGGCGCGAAATGCCGTTCGCGTTCAGAGAGAAAAAATCGACTAATCTTTGAGAGGGACGATGCAGGGACGTTTGGGTCAAAAATACCCGAACCGGCCGGTTCGGCCGAAATCAGTCAAGGCAGTCCAAAACAAAGTGGGCCAAGTGGAACAAAAGGACCCGAACCGGCCGGTTCGGCCGAAATGGGAACAAATGGTCCGAAAGCAAATGGGACATTTGGGCCAAAAATGTGCGAACCGGCCGAACCGGGCGAAAAGAGTCGAGGCAGCCCGGAAGGCAAATGGGACGCATGGGACAAAAAGGCGCGAACCGGCCGGTTCGGCCGAAATCAGCACAAAGAGCACTGTACCAAATGGGACAAAGGGACGCGTGGGACGCGAAAACCCGAAGGAGCCGAGGACCAATCAAATCATGACACGTGTCACAGGAGGAAAAGTCAACATTTGACCCGTGGAACTTCAAACGGCCATAACTTTTGACTCCGAACTCCGATTTTCACAAAATTGGACTTTCTGGAACGGGCACGACGTCCTCTACACCACAGAAACTGGATTTCTTATTTTTAATGAGGGTATATAGATTAAAATTAAGGAAACGTGTTCGGCTCCAGTGAATTAATGCTCATTCCGTCAAATGACAGAAACGCGCCAGGACCCAAAGCAGCTGCCGCGCTCGAGAAGGCCATAACTTTTGCATTTCTCAACGAAATCGCACAAAATTGGTGCCGTTGAAATCTTGGTTCCAAGCCCGATGCACACCATTCAAGAAATTCCGGATTTGATCATAAATTGATTGATATTTTGAGGAAACGTGGCCAGGTTCGTAAGCGGTGTTTTATTTGGTAGTTGGGAGTGCAATTAAGAGGCATGGCCATCATTCTTTCTCTCTCTGCAAAGCACATGGGACAAGTATGGGGAGCCTTTTGCAAGTAATGTATAACCATTCCACTCAATTTAATGCCTCTTACAGGTGGTTGAAGGACAGATTTCGGGATTTCCACTTTCCCTTCTCTTCTCCTTCTCATTTTTTCTATAAATTGGAGTGTTGGGCTCATTGTAAAAAAGAGAGAGTTTTGGGTAGCAAAGCTCTGCCAAAATTGCTTTGTGAAGCCAGTGTGTTGCAGGCCCTTGTAGTGGACTCCTTGCATGGTGATCCAGGCCCTTATCTTGTAATAGATTGAACTGTGCATACCATGAAGCAATAAAATACAGTTTGTGGATGTATCTTCCCCTATTTGTGTTTTCTTGCATTCTTTCTTGCCCTTTAATCTTTCTACAAGGATATTGTGTCTATTATTATGTTCTTGCAGGATCCATTATCATTGTGCATGTTTGAAATATTGTTGTGAATGCATTTTTGCTAGATTGTGGAGAAGCTGTATCACCTCTTCTAGTGTGCACTTTGCCTCTGTATTTCACACATTTGGAGATTACTCTCACACCCTCCTTTCTACGGTGTATCACCGCTTTAGTGTAGGCTTTCATTTTATGCATTCTCTTTCCTGGTCCCTTGGAAATTTAGATTAGAATAGTTAGCTTATCCTGCATAGAGTAGATTGTGGCGGGTAGTTTAGGAGCAAGAAACTTTCTCGGAGGTCTATCTCAAATAGCAAGTCCCACCTGACTTGGAGATAGTACCCATGTTATCCAATCACCTTTGGATGCTTAGAGTGGTCAAACTAGAAATTTGATCGGTATCAGGGGTGTTGTGATTCGGTGATAATGATTCAGCACGCCGGTGGGACCTTAGAGGTCTTTACTTTCATTGCTGACAAGATTGATGTGCACTTGTTGTAAGTTCCAGCTTTGAAGGAGCTTTAAAATCGCACATCTGGTGACTCCAAAAGAGGCATAATCCGCTGGTTTCAGCAGTCCAAGCCTGGTAAATTTATGAGAAGAATACAGACGGATCAAGAACTAGGGAGGAAGGATTGTTTGTTTATCTCGCATCTATCTCCCGAGGAAGAGAAAGAAGGGGAAGAAGAGCTCAAAGATCTGCGTCTCCACCTAATAGAACTTTGTCTACACCTCCACTGTAGACCTTTTATCGCATCAACAAGGGTTCTCGGACCAATCGAGAATGGCGCAACCGGTGAATCCCTTTGTCAATTTCACTGGCGGCGAGCCCACTTGCTCTCAATGCACAAAATCAATCGATTGCAGCATTGAAGAACATTCCATACTTTCTTGGAGAAAATCGGACCACTCTGGTGATCATGTCAAGGACATTGCTAATATTTGTGCAATCCATGAGATCAATGAGATGCAAGTAGCTGTCAAATTGCTGGCGTCTTCATTCAAGGGGAAAGCATTGCAATGGTTTAGAAGCCTTGGAGCTGGTTCAATCACCAATTGGAATCAGTTGTGTATAGCACTTCACGATCAATTTGGAGAGAAGGGAGACAACTTGTCCCTTCTGGAGCAGCTGACAACCATCAAGAGAGCTTCCAATGAGCAGCTAACCGATTTCAACTTCAGATTTCAAAAGACTTGGGAGAGAATTCCAGTGGCAGTCAGGCCAACAGCAGAAGGTGCCTTTCTATATTACCTTAAAGCTTTAAATTCTGATATTTCTATGTTGGTTCAATCTATGGGAGGCACAACTATCCCTGCTGCTTATAGCATTGCCATTAGAGCTGAAAATTGTCTGATTCAAGCTGGTAAGCTAGCTCCTAGGCCTCCAATGCCATTATATCCAAGTTTAGAGAGCCCAAGTACTAGTCAAGCACACTGTCTTAGCTCTATTCCCACTCCTAGAAATCGAATTCAAGTGAAGCTTCTACTTCATCTCTAGTGCCTCAAATGAACTTCAAGAAGTCATGAAACAACTGCAAAATTTAGGTAATGAGCTGGTTACACTCAAGAGACAGCAAGCGCAAGGTTTTAGACCTTCGTATCAGCCTCAAGCCCAACCTAATAGGCAGCCATATCAGCCTCAAAGGCCACCCAATCCAGCTGCAAATCAGAATCAAGCAAGGCCTCCCGCCAACAGACCATTTCAGCCCTATAACCCCAATGTTGCATCTGCATCCAGAGCTTTGGTGCGGTCAAAATAACATGGCCCAAGAGTATGATTGGTGTTTCCCATGCAGTCAGCCACATAACCAATCAATGTGCTTTAATGGTGCATTAAATCAGGCTCTGATGGTGCAAACCATTGGTGGGTCGCAAGAGTCTAGCCATGAAGGAGATCAGCAGCAGGAAGCATCTCAGCAAGGGACATCTCCGAACGAAACTACTCTTGTCAATTGGCAGGCTGAAGATTTCTGTGGTATGAATCAAATACCCTCTCAAAGTGTTGCAGCCAACACAAGGTCAAAGAGGAGAAATTTGGGTGAAGAACAGCCATTGGCTTCAAGTAATCCACAACCTTCTACCACTCCACAAGCCGCTGGCAAACAAACTGTAGCTCCAAACATGCAAGGAGCATCCATACCAGCTCCTAAACCAACTCAGATGCCAGCTGTTGCCGCTCATTTGCAAGGAATGAATGTGCAGGCCAAGGGAAAGCAGAGGGATACTTCGTCTCCATTCAGTATCATTGATCAGATGAAGAAGACAAATGTAAACATATCCATGTGGGAATCACTATCTATCCCAGGACAGAGAGATTTGCTGGAAGCTGCCATAAAGGATTGGTCAACGTCGATCAACATATCCAAATGCAAGAGAAGGTGCTCACAAATGTTGCCCAGCCTGAGGGGAATCATGGAGCGCAGCAAGGTAAAATGTTTAAGCCCCCTCCATTTTATGTTTCATTGATCATAGGAGACAAGTTGGTACATAATTGCATGATCGATTCGGGAGCAAGCAGTTCAGTCATGCCAAAACAAATAGCTGATCAGCTAGGACTCCAATATGAAACCATCTCCAAGGGTGTAGTGCAATTGGACGGGACAGCAGTGACAACGGTTGGAATAATCAAAGGTTTGAGCCTCACACTGCACGCATGTCCCAATGTAATAGTGTTACAAGATGTGTCAGTCATAGACCTGCCACCACTCTTTGCATTGTGCTTGTCAAGAGACTTCACTGCTAAAATTGGAGGCTATCTTTCGGCGGATTGGTCACACATGTTGTTCAGAACAAGATATGGAACCAAAACCACAATCAGGTCTGAACCTATTGCAAATTTTCATATTGAGCCTTACACCCCAAGTCAGATTAATGCCAACTGTTCAGCGTTTGATCAAGAAGATTATCCAAGCGATGAAGTGACACCAAGGTTGGAAGCATCCGAGATCTAACTCTTGATGAATGGGCAAGCAAGGTGCATGCTTTTGATCCCTATCAAGAAATAGAAGAATCGAGCTGGGAGTTTATTGTTTACATGAAGAGAATCAACCTCTCCAGCATCACCAAGCAGATCATAAGAGACAAGAATGAAGTATGACAATTGTTCTTTGATGGATCAAGGAGTAGACAAGGTGCGGGAGGAGGAGCTATGCTCATTTCACCGCAAGGAATAAGGTATTACTCAGCCTTCCGTTTCCAGTTTTCTGTTCAAACAACACAGCTGAGTATGAAGCCTTAATTCATGGATGCACTGGGCAAGGAAGAAAGGCATCAAGAATTTACAAGTGTTTGGTGATAGTGAGCTGATCGTAAACCAAGTCAAGGGAAAAAATGCTGCCAAAAATGATCTATTGAAGAACTACAAAAATCGGGTATGGGATCTTATTGAAGATTTTGAAGCTTTTAGCATCATTTCCATCCCAAGGAAAAAGAATGGATCCATTTGTTTGGCAGCAATTGGGGCTGCATTTGATGTTGTAGAGAGTATCAAAAGAGAGAAAACTCAGCCTCATATCAAAGTGGTTGTGAGACCAGCTATTCCAGATAACAACACAAGTTGGCAAGTCTTCGAGAATGATCAGCAGATTGTTAATTTCCTACAAGAAGAAGCTGAGTTCTCCATGAGAAATCAAGACAAGCTGGAACAGCAGTATGGTGACCAAGTAGTGCAGCTGAGGACTAACAAACTGCCAAAAGGCCTCATAACCTTGGAGTCAATATTCAACCCGAATGATCAGTTCCAGAAGGAGAAAGCGAGCATTCAAGTAAAGGGTGAAGATTCAGAGCCTATTTCAGTGGAAGAAGGCAAGACATTACAAATTGGCAAAGTAAGTACTCCACAAGAGAAATCTGATTTTGTTCAGCTTTGTCAAGAATTCCCAGATGTTTTTGCTTGGACTTACAAAGATTTAAGAGGTTTCAACCCAAATTTGGCACAACATACTATTGAGTTGGATCCGGAATCCAAGCCTGTCAGGCAAAAGCAAAGGCCGGTAAATCCTCATATCGAACCTCTCATGAGAAAAGAGTTAAGCAAGCTCATTGAGGCTAGTATCATCTTTCCCATCAAACACTCAAGTTGGGTTGCAAACTTGGTGCCGGTAAGAAAGAGAAACGGAGAAATAAGATTGTGTGTGGACTTCCGCAATCTAAATAGAGCATCACTCAAGGATCATTATCCGCTTCCATCAATGGAACAAATATTGCAAGTTGTAGCTGGTTCAGAAAGGTTTTCATTGCTAGATGGATATTCAAGCTATAATCAGATAATGGTGAAGGAAGAAGATCAATTCAAACGGCCTTCACTACAAAATGGGGCACATATGCTTACAAGAAGATGCCATTTTGGGTGTCAAATGTCGGAGCAACATTTATTTGAGCTATGGATATGGCGTTCAAAGGCTTGATCAACAAGATAGTGCTTTGGTATACCTGGATGATATCACTTTGTCTTCTCAAAGAATGCAGCAGACCATCTCTTTCACCTCAGACAAGTGTTTCAGAGGTGTAGAAGGTTCGGAGTGTCATTGAATCCGAAGAAATGTATATTCTTGGCACATGAGGGAAAATTGTTGGGTCACATTGTCTCTAGGGAAGGACTAACAATTGATCCTGAAAGGGTTGAAGCCATCCGAATGCTTCCATTGCCACACCACAAGAAATCTCTCCAAAGCTTCTTAGGAAGGATAAACTTTGTCCGCAGATTTGTGCCTAATTTTTCCACTCTTGTGAAGCCTCTAACTATGATGTTGAAGAAGAGTCTGGCATTCAAATGGACAGCAGAAGGCAAAGAGAGTTTTGAAGACATCAAGCATGCAATATCACAAGCTCCAACTCTTATCAACCCAGATTTCTCAAAGGACTTCATGTTGTATGCGTTTGGAGGATCAGATACAATCTCAGCTATCTTGACACAGCTGAATAGAGAAGGTTCAGAACAGCCCATAGCATTCTTCAGCCAAACCTTGGAAGATTACGAAATAAAGTATTCTTTCATCGAAAAGCATGTCCTTGCTGTCATCAGGAGCTTGAAGAAGTTCAGACACTTGGTCTCAAACAATAAGATTCAACTGCTGGTGTCTCATGCTGGTGTCAAGGACTTCCTCCTAAACAAGGATTTAAATGAGAAGAGAGCAGGTTGGATCACTCGGGTGATGGAATATGATATTGAAATCAAAGTGACCAAGCTAGTTCGTGGCAAAGGCTTGTGTGAGCAGCTCGCTTCCAAACAATCAGACGAGCCAAAAAGTGAAGAGGATGCTGTCTTGCTACTACAGAATGATCAAGAACAGCCAGCTGATGATGCACCCATCCCATGTTGGACCCAAGACTTGGTGCACTACCTCCAAACAGGCTTGTGCCCCCCAGAAGTGAGCAAAGCAAAGAGGAGATACTTCAGATTACAAGCCATTCCATATGTGCTTGTTGACGGAGTTTTGTTCAAGAAGGACATCAATGGTGTTCTATTAAGATGCATTGGAACAGGTCAAGTTGAGAAGATCCTACACGAGTTCCATGACGGGGAAGCAGGAGGCCACTTTGCTCCACGAGTGACAGCTCTCAAAATCATGAAAGTTGGTTACTATTGGCCTACTATGTTCAATGATTGCTACTCATGGGTCAAGAAATGCAAGAAATGTGCATTCTTCACGGGGAAAGAAAGGTTAGCAGCGCTGCCCCTTCGTCCAATTTCAGTGGATCAGCCATTCATGCAATGGGGATTGGACTTCATTGGGGTTATCAATCCCAATTCAAGTCAAGGCCACAAGTGGATACTAACAGCAACAGACTATTTCACCAAGTGGACTGAAGCAGTGGCACTCAAGGAGGCAAATGAATCTAATATCTTAGATTTCTATGAAGGGATAGTCACGAGGTTTGGTGCCCCTGCCACTATCATATCAGATAATGCATTGGCATTCCTTGGCACAAAGATCACTGAATGGGCTGTCAAGAATTGTGTGTATCTCAGCACTTCATCAAACTATTACCCTCAAGGTAATGGCCAAGCCGAGTCTACGAACAAGAATCTACTAAGAATCATTAGAAGGACTCTTGATGAGAATCAGAGGACTTGGCACTCAAAGCTCAAATCAGCCCTATGGGCTGATAGGATCATGCCCAAGAGATCTACAGGAAGCTCTCCATACAAGCTTGTGTACGGGAAAGAAGCGGTTCTACCTATATCGCTCGAGTCACCTTTGGAACTCATGAAAAGCTTGAATTGGGCTGGCTGAGTTTGAACCCATGGAAATCGGTATGCAGAGCTGATGGAATTAGAAGAGACAAGAGAGCATGCAATGCGAGACCATAGAAAAGATAAAGCATTGGTCAAAAGGAATTTTGACAAGAAAGCTAAGGCCAGGATATTGCAAACTGGAGATTTGGTACTGAAGTGGGATGCTGATCGTGCAAAACCAGGGAAAGCACTCCAAGTTTGATGCCATCTGGAGTGGCCCGCATACATGATCATCGAATGCAAAGGTAGCAATGCTTTCCGACTGGCTAAGTTGGATGGTGAAGAATTGCAGATTCCGGTCAATGGGATCTATCTCAAACGTTCTGCTACTAGAAAGAAAGCTTCTCACCCTTGTAAATATTAATTTAGATTTTCCATTCCTCTAAGTGCTTATGCACATTGTACTACTATTAGAGTAGTTTTTATTTCCCTAAGTGCTTGTGCACATGTCCTATTGCTTCTAGTATGTGCATGTTTGCAGTTCATCAAGCTCTGGAAAAGAATTGCAGCCACGAGAAAACCAGGTCAACGAATGATTCAATGGCTCAAGGACACTAGTTTTCAAATTTTAGATCAGCTGAGAGATTATCGCAGCAGACTCCATGCCCAATGGATTGCTACAAGCAGCTGGCCATTCTTCATTTGGCAGGCAGATGACCCTGCTGAGTCGCCAAAATTGTTATCCAAAATTCACCCCCAAGGTAATTTTGATAACATGCAAGCAATTATATTGATTCAGGGCGAAAAGTCATGTTTCTAGGGTCCCCTCATATTTGTCTAACTCCCCTGTCCAAGAGGAAGAGAGTAAGTTCTGAGAAAATGTGAAAAAAGGGTTCAAAAGGCAAATAGGTCGATCCAGGAAAAATCATGAAAATTGGCTAAGTCCTGCTCAAGGTCGCCTCTGGGACGTGTGGGACAGAAAAGCGCGAACCGGCCGAACCGGGCGAAATCAGCACAAACAGTCCGAAACGCAGCAGGGACAAATGGGACAAAAGTACGCGGCGGGCGCGAAATGCCGGTTCAACAGAGAGAAAAAATCGACTAACTGCTGAGAGGGACAGTCTGGGACGTTTGGGTCAAAAATACCCGAACCGGCCGGTTCGGCCGAAATCAGTCAAGGCAGTCCAAAACAAAGTGGGCCAAGTGGAACAAAAATACCCGAACCGGCCGGTTCGGCCGAAATGGGAACAAATGGTCCGAAAGCAAATGGGACATTTGGGCCAAAAATGTGCGAACCGGCCGAACCGGGCGAAAAGAGTCGAGGCAGCCCGGAAGGCAAATGGGACGCATGGGACAAAAAGGCGCGAACCGGCCGGTTCGGCCGAAATCAGCACAAAGAGCACTGTACCAAATGGGACAAAGGGGACGCGCGTGGGGACGCGAAAACCCGAAGGAGCCGAGGACCAATAAAATCATGACACGTGTCACGGGAGGAAAAGTCAACATTTGACCCGTGGAACTTCAAACGGCCATAACTTTTGACTCGAACTCGATTTTCACAAAATTGGACTTTACGGAAGCAGGCACGACGTCCTCTACACCAAAAACTGGATTTCTTATTTTTAATGAGGGTATATAGATTAAAATTAAGGAAACGTGTTCGGCTCCAGTGAATTAATGCTCATTCCGTCAAATGATGAGAAAACGCTGCTGCGGACCCAAAAAAATGTTGCCCGCACTCGAGAAGGCCATAACTTTTGCATTTCTCAAGCGAAATCGCACAAAATTGGTGCCGTTGAAATCTTGGTTCCAAGCCCGATGCACACCAATCAAGAAATTCGGATTTGATCAGAAATTGATTGATATTTTTGAGGAAACGTGGCCAGGTTCAGAACAGTGTTTTATTTGGTAGCTGGGAGTGCAATTAAGAGGCATGGCCATCATTCTTTCTCTGCTGCAGCACATGGGACAGTATGGGGAGCCTTTTCCAAGTAATGTATAACCATTCCACTCAATTTAATGCCTCTTACAGGTGGTTGAAGGACAGATTTCGGGATTTCCACTTTCCCTTCTCTTCTCCTTCTCATTTTTCTATAAATTGGAGTGTTGGGCTCATTGTAGAAGAGAGAGTTTTTGGGTAGCAAAGCTCTGCCAAAATTGCTTTGTGAAGCCAGTGTGTTGCAGGCCCTTGTAGTGGACTCCTTGCATGGTGATCCAGGCCCTTTTCTTGTAATAGATTGAACTGTGCATACCATGAAGCAATAAAATACAAGTTTGTGGATGTATCTTCCCCTGCTGTGTTTTCTTGCATTCTTCTTGCCCCTTTAATCTTTCTACAAGGATATTGTGTCTATTATTATGTTCTTGCAGGGATCCATTATCATTGTGCATGTTTGAAATATTGTTGTGAATGCATTTTGCTAGATTATGGAGAACTGTCATCACCTCTTCTAGTGTGCACTTTGCCTCTGTATTTCACACATTTGGAGATTACTCTCACACCCTCCTTTTCTGGTGTATCACCGCTTTAGTGTAGGCTTTCATTTTATGCATTCTCTTTCCCTGGTCCCTTGGAAATTTAGATTAGAATAGTTAGCTTATCCTGCATTCGAGTAGATTGTGGCAGGTAGTTTAGGAGCAAGAAGAACCGACTTCTCTGCGGAGGTCTGTCTCAAATAGCAAGTCCCACAACTTGGAGATAGTACCCATGTTATCAATCACACCTGGATGCTTAGAGTGGTCAAACTAGAAATCGATCGTATCTAGGGGTGCTTTGTGATTCGGTGATAACACTTGGTATATTAATAGAAGAAATAAAAGCTATGTAAAAGAATAAAAATGAAACTTTGTCCATCTACCTTCCCTAGGACTAAAAATAAATACTTTTTCCACCTATACAAAATGGCGAGATATCATGCCCACCTAGGTCTTGCTCTTTATAACACAAACTTGTGATGTCATAATAGGAGGAAGTTTTAATTAAGAAATATCATTAGGATTGTGCTTAGCAAGCAAAACTATAAATTTTGACTTGATAAGTTGATTTATAAAATGAGTAAGGTTTAAGTGCTTTAAGTTTAATGTATAATTGAACCCTTAGTTTTGCCTCCTACCACGGATTGTGAAACACCTTGTTGGTAATGATGTGTCCTAATTGCTTACTACCCCTTGATCATAGGCGTGTATGCCCTTCCCTTGTAGAAGTTTTAGTTCTTCGTACCCTTGTTGCCTCGTAACTTGATGAGTATGAGTTCATGGGCCTTTAGGTTTGGGTCTTATCTCTTATTTTAAGAAAAATAACCTCCTTGTGTGCGGATTTAGTCCTTGGTGACCTAGGTTATTGAAATTTTAAGGCAACATATGTTAAGGATATGACATTACTTTGGGAAGTCCTCTTTTCTTCTTACTTCTTGTGATACCTTGTTGTTCTTGCCCTTTTGCCGTTGGGAAGGAAAGTACAAGTTGTTTCCGTAACTATTACTCACTTTTGGAATGATGCACCTTTGGATTGTAGTTGGACCCCTCTTGTTACTTGTTCTTCTCTCTAGCTCCCTTAAGTACTGTTGGTGTTACAATTTATGCATTATTTATGGTTATTTTTAGCTTGAATAAGATTCAAGATAAATGAATCCCTTTGTATTATAGTGAGTGGTGCCTCTTGCATTTATATGTTAGTTTCTAGTGGAAATATTTTCTAAATGTTTTTCGTTTTAACTTAGGTTAGTGTTGTGTGTTCGATTTTAAGTGTAAAATAAGGTTATAGGAAACCTTGTGGTCATGATTCTTCTTACTATTACCATGAAAATTTAATTGTACCCTCTCAAGTTATATAAGTTCTTCCCATGAATAGTTTTCTTGATTGTAAATGTTTTGCTAATTTAAGGGTCCTTCCTTCTTGTCAAACCTCATATTATGTGATCTCAAAATTGTGAGACCTTTGAGTAGACATGTTTCTCATACAAATTTTTTGTCATGGTTGAGTTTGATAGCCTCATCTAACTAACAAACGAAAGCCTAACTCAACCTTAGTGGAAACCTTAACTTTTGTTATTGCAATATGTTGTATCCATAGGAAACTATGTGGTCATATCGAGTTCACAAAATTCTCCCTGTTAGTAATTTACTTGGTGGTTATTCTTGAGACTCCTTTGACAATTTCATGTATTGATGTTTTGTGTTGTAGTTTGGTTGATCACAGAGACTTAATCTATAGAATTAAATAGTTGCAACCTTGAAGAAATTTTAGAATTCATCCCTTATAATCTCCCTTCTTCTTGTTGAATTGCATTGGACCAAACTTGGGTTCTATAGACCCACACTTGTTGAAGCAAAGGAATTCCACTAAGGGTGTGATCCTATTTCTTTTGCATTATTCCCTACCTTTTTTCTTTGTGACTTAGGGAGGAAGTCAAATATAAGGGGAGGGGGATGTAATGCCCACTTCTCTTCAACACTGAATCAACCGTGTTATCAATTTCAAACTGATTATAATCTTAAACCTTGATGTTGTATTCTAGTTAGAATACTAATAAGATGTGTGGGACATCATGATTACTATTGTGTTTTGATTATTATTTTGACTGTATGGTTGTATTGTGGACCTTGATGAGAATTTAAGGATATGATGATGATGATCTAGAATAGTTGCCTTGTTATGGACTGATTGTTATGTCATTACTATTGTTTATATTGTTTTGGCTCTGGTCACTCTTTATTGGATCCCTAGACCTTGATATCATAATAGAGATTAGACATTTTTAGATGGACATTGATACACTTGTTTTACTTATTGGATAGACAATACAAACATGTTAGACTTATGACATGATGTGACTATTGTGGTAAATTTATATGCTTGATTCATATATCAGTATTCGATGTTCTAACTATTACTACTATATGGATGTACATACATGAGTTATGGATATTATTTATGGATGATTTTTGATGTTGTGATCTTAGTGCAAATTGATGGATTGGTAGAATCGAAATGTTAGAAAATTAAACAATTGGTGAATTACTTGATTCTAACATTGGTTTAATTATGATATTCAATGATGTAAATTGTTATGTATACATGCATGTGTTTTATTATTTCAATGTCATTAATATGGCCACAAGGCCAGAAAGGTATTGTTGGATTTTGCAGGAAATTATAGCACAACAAACTACGGGGATAGGAGACCAACAACGAAGGAATGTGGGGTATTGGCAATAGGTCACCATGGCAACTCATGTATTCGTATGTTGTGTATTGTTGTTGATTTTTTGGAGGTCCCCATTGGGGGGTGACCTCAATAGTGACCTTGGGTAAGTTTGTGATTTTGTCTTGTTGATTTTATTTTATTTGTGAGTTTTGTATTTTATTAGTATGTGGAGTCACTTTTATTATTATTGTTTAACACCCCTCTTAAGTTAATTAAAATTGTTTAACTAGTGTTAATTAGGATGTGACAAAAAGGGGGAATAAATGTGAGTTGGTAGCTTTAATGTGTGTTGGATGAGAATGAATTTAATTTGTTTTGGAGTAGTGTGTACTCAATCTCTCTCAAGTGAAATTCGGATTTTGACCTTCTAGGCCATTTTGGTGACTTGTGGGACAAGTTAAGCTTGTCCCACACCTCTTAAAGTTACCCACCCACTAGGCCTATGATGTGAGGGACTTATTTTAGGTCCTATTTTTGTTTTTATGGAGGAAAAGAGTAATTATGTGCACTTTTCTTACATGGGTATTTAATTTTGTCCTTGAGGGGTGTGGGTTGGGTTGAGTGTGTAAGAGGGTGGTCTTTTCCCCAACCACCAATTTATTATGCTTTGGGGTTTGGGTTTGACCTTGGTGATGTGGGATGGAGAATAAATGATGTGGCATCCTACATGGAGCCACATCATCTCCATCTCCATATTTTCTATTTATTTCATTTTGTGTGAAGATTTGGGGGTTACTTCTCTTTTTTTTGGAGAATGCTTGTAATTTTGGAGAGCTTGCTTGAGAATGGTGTTTGAGCTTGGAATGGATGGTGCTTGGTTAGGATTTTGGAAGGCTTGGAACTTGTTTGTGCTTGATCCTCTTCATTTGGAAGGTAGATCTTCACCCTTGTATTTACTTTGTTATTTGTGGTACTCATATGTGTGGATGATGGTGGTTGTATTGCTTATGATTATGGGAAATAGATTTGATTCTTAGGTTGTGGGAGAAATGGAAATGGGGGTAAAACTTGAGGGAGGCATAAGAGAAATGTTATTGGGATTTTAGGAGGGAGTTGGGTTGGGATGTCCACCTTGTTGATAAATATGATTTTTTTATCTTTTATCTTGTTATTTTCTTGAGGAGGCATAAGAGTGGAGTATCTTCTTGGAGGGAGGCATAAGAGTGTTGTGTGTATTGTGATGAAATTTTTGGAGGCTCATAGGTGGACACCCAAACCCTTGGGAGGCATAAGAAGAACCCCACATTCCTTTCTCCTCCATGGCTTTTAGCATGAAGCCTTTGTTTTTTGATATTTGTTGATTTGTTTAAAGATTGGTATTTTGTTGATTTCATTGAATCTCTTGTTTGATTTTGTGTGTGTGGAAGCCATTTTGAGTTTCCATGGTTGTGTAATATCCCTCATTGCTTCCTTTTTGGGGCTCGGGGGCCAATGAGGAAGAAGTGTCTCTCCCTCATTGGATATTTTGGTTGGGTGGAGAGTGTTTCCTACTCCCCCATTTTGTTGTGTGCTTGACTTGATGAAGATGGTGAACTAAATGGAGAAGGTGATCTTATTGGAGAAATGCTTGTAGAGTTGCAGTATCTTGTGCTCATTATGACATTACTACTTGTAAATTGTATCAAAAATTTTTGAATATAATCTCATTCATTCTTGAAAATGGTTTATTGTGAATTACATTACTTCATGTGAATATGAGTTTTTCAATGATCTTGTAAATAGAAATTAAGTTCTCAAAATTAAATTTGTGTTTAGGGGTTCGTTGGTTATAGATTTGTGCTCTTCGATGGGAAATAAATGTTGAATAAGTTCATTATGGACAAGCCTTGTTTACTTAGAATGTTTAAATAAATTTCATGTAGGAGTGGTTTATTTTTCCCTATCAACTAGGAGTATAAGAGGGGTTAGATGGAAATTAGTTTATAATGCAATTCCACCTTTGTTGCAATTGGAATTGTTAAAAGTAAGTGAATAAATCTTAATTTATTACACCCTTAGATTAGCTATATAAACAAAGTGATAGTTTGTAGATTAGGTAAATACTAAGAAATCTATACTATGACTACCTAGATGCATGCGAATTTTATATCCAAACAATTTGATAAATGAAATATATAGCTTTCCACTCTAAATTACAAGTTCACACATTAATAAAATTAATTAATTAATAAACAAATACATCTTGTTATTTTACTATAATTGCGCATTAATCGCATGTATGCTTCTATTATAATTTTACATAATCATATTATTAATAATTTAATGTTTACTTAATATTACACATATAAGTATATATTTAAATATATATGCATCATATTCATATGTGTATTATTACATAAGAAGTGATTAATTTTAAATAAGTTAAAACAATAATATTAAAAAAATAAGAAAAGAAACTATGTTATTTCTTAACCTAAGCGGTGAATGTATTTGTTTAGAAATTAAAGTCAAAAAAATAAATAATGAGAATGTGTTTTTGGGTCAGCCCATGTGGGAAGCAAATATATTCTTTTGAAATCCTTTTAGTAATATTATTATTAAACAATTAAAAAAAAAAAAAAAAAAAGTGTAAAGGTTAGATGGGTTGGCCACCCATAGAGATAAGTTTTTAAAAAAAAGGAATTATGGGTTGGGGAAACCATTACCCTAAACCGCCCCACCCTCTAATCTCAAACCGACCCTTCCCTTAGATCCCTTACCACGGATTCGAAACATTGGGAGTTAATTTTTTTTGGTGTGCCATGGTAACCTCTGCCAAGGTGTATTTATTTTTTTGTATAGCCGCAAGTTCTTCTCTATTTTTACATACACACACACACACACACACACACACATATATATATATATATATATATATATATATATATATATATATATATATATTGTATTAAAACAAATGGGAAATCGTTTAAAATATATATGTGTATATTAATCAAACCCCTGGAATTTTCAAGTAGTTAAGATCGAAATTATATATATATATATATATTAAAAAAAAAGATGTATTGTCTCAAAATAATTGTGGGATTTAGGGTTTTATCCAAACGGGTATATACTCATTGTATATATAGACTAACTCTGCAATAAAACAATACATATAAGCAAACACTTAAGAAAAGCCCAAATACCCACAACAAGGTGAAGGCGATAGATTCTTGTATTTAAATGTAGAAGCTTAGCAAAAGAGAACTCCAAATCCTCTCCAATGGCCTCCATAGTTCTTTCCTTCTCCTCCTTAACCTGCAAAACAAAACAAGAGAGAAATGAGAAAATAGGTCTAAGAAATGAATATATGAGATCCCTTAAGGATTTCTAGGGTTTCTTTAGTGCAAACCTAGATCTAATGGCTCAGATAGATTAGATCCAATGGTGTAGGATGAACCCTACATCACTTAAGTGATGGGGTATTTAGGTGGGAATGAAATAAATAAAAGATGTGTGTAATGTTAAATGGGGCCTAAAGCGGTTAGACTAAATTGTGCCTTGCCCCTTTTAGAACAATGAACTTATTATAAATTGCATGCATTTAACAAGGCAAAATTATTATCCTAGTGTGATTCAATATAAAATTGATTTTGGACCTTAAATAAATTATTTTAAAAGGTATTAATGAAGTTTAAATAATGAAAAGATAAATGAGGATTATTTAAATAAAATATTTAATTCTAGAAGAGAAAGAGTTAAATTGTAACTTTATTTTGAAATTGGGTTTAAAATATTAGTCTTTATGTTAGTCATTATAATTGATCGCCATATAATTGTTTAAAATTTTATAATCGGGATTTAATTAAAATCCTTACTAAGGCTCAGAATTTTTCAAAAAAAAAAAAAATTATTCCATAATTTTTATGTTTCTATCGGGTTTTCTCGAGGATTTAAGTGGGAGGAATGTGGTCGTTACACTCCTTCTATGGAAGATCATCGAGATGGGTTTGAAGATTCCTCATCCGGTCTCGAATGGGATATAATTGTAATATGTTATGGTAAATAATCCTTCTACCATCGAGTTTTTCCTTATGTTTGGATTTTTGCAGTCATTCAAGAGATGCCATGTTTGATAAAGACATTGGCATATAAATGTTAAAACCTCATAAGAAATCCTTTGTACCTATTGATGTGCCCTATCTACAAGTTAATTTTTTTCTATAAGAGAATGGAATGTATCGAGATCAAACAGAATCCTAAAGCATAAGTTGTTTGAGCTTTGACCCGTGGTTTTATCATCTACCTGTCACATTAGATCATAAAGTATCTTCAATAGAAAAGAGGGAATATTTATCCCAAAGTTGCAAAGGATTCTAGGAAATCATATCCAAACTCGGTGGGAATTGAAGAATTCTTTTAGAGGATCAAAGGACTCGATACCATGGCTTGAACATAAGACCATTTTCTTTAAACCCAATATTTTTAAAAATTATATCCCTATCCTCGGAGGTTTCAAAAATAACAATAAAATAAGCTTTAGCACGGGGGGTAGAGTTCAATCTTACCCTTAATCACGTGTCTCCATCTTTGTGAAATCTAGTCATGGAGTTGTGATAGCTTCGCCGAGCTTGTGAAATATGAAAATGAGGCCCATTGGGCCATATTATCGTCCTCCTTAAGGACTTATTGTAGTAGATCCTCCTCGATCCTGTAGTACAAGAGTCTTGGGCTAGATTTAGTAGCTTGCCAACATGTCTTACAATATATTTTTATTTGAGATGACTGAGAAAAATGTTTGGGGGAACCCTCCCCGCCGCCTTCTTCTTAGCCCATGTCCGCCTCCATTATTGGAGCCTCCATTAAAAGAAATTTTGATCCAGGTGAAGTCTTTCCTTTCTCCTACGTAAAACCTCACTATCGCCTCCAAGCATCGCTCACCCCTATTTCTTCTTATCCACACCATATTTGTGCTTGGGCGAGTGTCCATAGTCTCTATTACATGATGCAAAATCACCGTGAGTGTTTGGATTGTTGTTTTCCTCATGGCCATCATTGCATATAGAGGTAATGATCACCACCCCTGGAGCCATGGTTATCGTCGCCCCTAGATCCTTGTCCACAGATTACCACCGCTTCTAGGCTTCGAGCTGCAGATCCGTGGATGAGAAAACTATGAATTATTCTCACTACTGGGACGAGACAATGAACCACCACCACCCGAGATGGTTTCGTGCTGGTTTTATGATTCGAGATGGAGATATTCGTGTAGGGTTAATTGACGGAGATTCGTTTAAAAGTTATATAACTATTAAATGGTTCATCAACCCCTATTAATTTATGAAACCCGCATTCCACCAATATAAAATCCATGTTTAAATGTGTACTCATCTGAAGAAAGTATATATTAAAGGTGGGGTTCAACACCATACATTGCAAAACAATTCCTATATGCCCCCATCGACTCACGACTACCAAAAGATAAAGCCATAGCTTATTTTCACAATTGTTTCCTTTTATATGTTGAAGTATCTTCTTATGCATAATATTAAATCAAGTAAAACTATATTTAAAAACATTTAAATTTTATCTTTCTTTAACTTATTCAAAAACACCAAGACATACCCTTACAATTATGTTATTAACTCATTTTACAAATTTCGAGTAAGATGTAAAGGCTATGTTATTTTGGAGTATCTACTCAAGAGTTTTCTAAAGATTGGACACTACAAAATATCGACGACAATAAGCGGCCACCAAGGATCACCTATAAGAGAAATGTCTATCCATTACTAATTCAAACATGAGTTAAGAAATTTAACACTTGAAGAAAAGGGTTATGACCAAAGTTAAAGCACCATAACCATACACTTTAAGTTGAATTTGAGATAACTAGATTTAAAATAATGTCCACTAGTGTTGTAACTCTACCATTTCCACAAGTATCATATCAAGGACATGTTACTGCAGCACCATGCATGCATTCATGACACCTTGGGAGTACCCCCATATGACATGCACATACCATACAACAAGATAGAACCAACTCATCAAGAAAGAAAGAATCCACATTACACTCTTGACAAAATTTAGCCAAGTGACTTCAAAACCATAAGCTTTGAGTTCTAGAAATAAATAAAACCAAGAAATATCGAAAACCAAATAAAATGGCCAAGTATCCATGTTCAAACTTCAAAAATCTTATAAGAAAGCAAAAATGAACAAGAGTCTCAAAGCTTCTCAATAAATCAATTAAATAAAATGTTGGTTCTATGGAAATTCCAAATTACAAATAAAATACACATAGAAATATTCACATCACATTCACTATGCAGCCTTTAATGGCCACCAATAGGGGTACCCAAAACATCAAGTGAACATCATAGCATATAATCATGATACTGAAAAGATAATGTAACTACCATAATGTATGGTTGAGTCAAATATCCCACAAGATATCTGTATGGCCCAAATAAATACATCTATATCCGAAATAACAATATACCCAAATAATCTCACCTTGACCAGGAACAAAAGGTTCTCTTCCAAAAAGGTTATCACTTAGAAATTCATGTGATTAATAATGTCAAATATTCCAATGGTGTTTGTTGTGGTTGTTAAAGGGTTAGAGTTTAGAAGGTATGAGAGGAAAATAGAATTGGTCAATGCATCGATGCAATATTGAAGAGCATAGAAATTTAATGATTTGAAAGAGAATTCATATCATTATAATTATTTTACCAAGATGAGTCAATGTCATATCCATAATGTAGTATGTAAGGAAATGGAAAGGGTCAAAATCCAAGTAAATTGTTCCAAGGAGGAAACCAAATCTCTCAAGTGTCAGGTACTACCATGAATAGATATTCTAACTATCAAATGTCTGATGCGACCATCACAACTTATAAAGGATAGAAGTCAAATGTCAAATAGTATAAATTCAATGAACACACGATTTACTGATTCACTTTTGCATGTATTATATTTTGTTATTTAGGATTAATACTTATCTAGGAACACGTAAGAAAGTCTTTATGACACATCATTTCACATTTCAAATGTGGGTTCATTTCATTCTAGGATCCATTCCAATGATAAAATTTCATATTTTTCGTTTGCTACCTATTTCGAATCATACATGTCCACTTCAATTCTTGGACACAAAAAGGTTAGGACCAATAGAATACAACTTTGGTGTGAACCTCAACATACATTAGATCCATTTCTCAAGATGTGATGCATGCATGACTAAGTTACCTAACCTATAGGAGGTTTTCCTAGCCACCTTTCTTCTATAGAGTCAAGATCACACGCAATCCAACTAAATATAGGGAGAAGAGTATAATATGGAACACCTTTCACAAGGTCCATACACCTTTCACCAAATTATTTTATAAGCACACTAGGAAAAATAGTGTTCACGTATTCCCATAGAAACATAACTTCATTTTATTGAACAATGTTTCCACTATATATTAAGCATAAACACCTAGTTAAGCCTAAGAAAAGGCTATATCCAAAATTACAAGGGAGAGGGAAAAAAATATTTTTAATCATTTCCACATTCATATTTCATGATTATGTTATAATAAATTATGCCTTTGGTGTAAGACATGGGTCAAATGTATCCACAATTCTTAAGCATGTACGCCCTCACAAAAGAGATGAAAATTTCAATCCTCATCCACTCAAATGAGCATAACATGATAAAGTTATGAGGACTGAATGAAATGAAAGATTAAGTTCTTATGACCATGCATATGGGTTGCTAGACATTTTCAACCTTACCAAATTTCCTTGTGCTTAACATTGAATCTTCCCACTTATAATGTTCACCAAAAACCATATGTTATCATTACAAGTTACAATTTTTCTCTTTTCGCTTGCATTAAGACATTGAGAATAAATCTCTTTTAATTTATTTTTCATATACACTAACATTTTAGATAATTTTTCCACTTGACATCACTAAAAGTACATACAATTTTCATGCCAACCATATCTAAGATTTACTCATTTTATTTTGTTCTTCCTACATTTACATTATGAGGTTGTCTCCACTTATCAATTTATGGGATAAACATTTAAGAAACCAACCCCTATTAATTTATGACACCCACATCCCACCATGAATCAAATCCATGTTTAAATACATACTCATCCAAAGCAAGTCTATATTGAAGGTGGGGTTCCACACTATACATTGCAAACAATTCCCATATGCCCCCATCGACTCACAACTACCAAAGGATAAAGCAATAGCTTAGTTTCATACTTATATTTCCTTTTTCTATGATGAAGTATCTTCTTACGCATAATATTAAATCAAGTAAAATTATACTTTCACAACATTTAAATGTTATCTTTCTTTACATTATTCAAAAACACCAAGACATACCCTTACAATCCTGCTATTACCCCCTTTTACAGATGTCAAGTACTAGCTACCAAGTTTTTCGAGTTGGACAGTTATGTCATTTTAGAGTATCTACTCAAGAGTTTTATAAAGATTGGACACCCCAAAATATTCATGAAAATATGCGGCCATCAAGGATCACCTATAAGAGAAATGTTTATCCGCTACTAATCGAAACATGAGTTAAGCAATTTAACACTTGAAGAAAAGGGTTGTGACCAAATTCAAAGCACCATAACAATACAGTTTAAGTTGAATTTGAGATAACCAAATTTAAAACTCATTTCCACTAGTGTTGTAACTCTACCATTTTAATTAACCATTTCCCATGTTTACAAGTGCTAAATAAAACACTAAATAATTGGACGCATTTTGGTAGGGAACGTAGGATTCGAATAACCCAACAACTAAAGGTAAAAAGGTTCAAAGGTTGGCACTTGATGTATATATATGACAAATATATCATTTTGCAATATTACAACTAGAGAGGGACCAAGTTTAAGTTCTTTATAAAAAACATCACACAAAATTTTGAGATTTAACCTTAACAACCACAAGCACAACTTCTAATGAAATCTTAGTCAAAAGTATAACATAGTAACTTCATCATCTCATTAATCTTGCCTGATTACAAGAAGATAAATAATTTTGTTCTTGCATTAATAAAATTACACTTAATGAAACAAATTATATTCCTAACTCCATTAAAATTACACTTTTCGCAAATATCAACTTTAAACTCTATTTCCATCATTAATTCAAATCTTGTTACACCAACTCGCAACTTGTAAATTTAGTGTAAACATGATCAAAAAAAATAAACGTTGGCATGGCATTCCCCCTATGAATAACATTTTCACATATATATTATTTTCCACTTACAATAAATTAAAAATTTTACCATATAATAGAGATAAGAACACAAGTACAATTTCATTTCATTTTCAAGATGGAGCATGATAGAGAGAGAGAGAGAAAATAACAAACCAAATTTCAATAAACAACAAAATACAACCAAGTGTCATCAAGGAGATCTATAGAGTCGTGTAATAGAGTTTATAGGTTTTGCAATAGATTTTCGGCTAGGAGAAAGTTCCACATAAATTTTCTTGCTAATTGCAAGATTATAAAAATGAACAATTTGGCCAAAGTGGCCCAGAAACCGAGTTTGAGATCCATTTTTCAAAACTTGAACACACCACATGTAAGTTTCTGCCAATTCCCCTATCTACAGGGAACTCTTTGGAGTTTATAGAACACAAATCTTGTGACCAAGATTCAAATGGCCACTACATTTTGAAGCTACTTGTCATAATTATGCTAGTTGAAATTAGTCGTCGAACATCCTAAGTCCTACAAAACCCATTACAAAACAATCTTCTGAGGTGATTTTATCGAATCTATTGATTGATTATGATAGTCCTAGAGAAAAACTAGATGTGTGCGGTAACCAAATTTATTTTCTCAGTATGGGGGCCTAAATCATGGTCCAAAACCAAACTAACTTTTCAATTTTTTAACAACTGACCAAAGTAGTAAAATAGCTTCATGGGCCCCCAAACATGTAACAAAAAAGGTCGAAAGATTGTCTAAAGTCATTATAGAGATTGACATGACATCTCACATCACCAAGTAAACATGATCATTCCATAACTTACCCACTACGAGTTATGAGTTGTGGTTTGTGTATCGTTGAAAATTAATGTTTTATTAAGTTTTAACAAGGTAAACAAATGACAGGATTACAAGGAATTCAAGTTTAATTATCTAATCAGGTGGATACGGTTATCCAATTTTATCATCCAAAAGTTCTAGTTGTCACATGAGATGGTTTGAAAGTGTATCTTACACAAAATGGGTCATAAGATTTCTACATGATGTAAGGTAAATATATCAATTATGTGCAACAAGTCATTTTAATAAACATAACTATACTCTTCATTTAATTAAAATTTTCACTAGCACTATGAAGGGAAAACCATAAATATGAAAGCATGTTAGAAATAGGGAGAAAACCATGCCCGTAATAACCAAAGCAAGGGTATGAGAGATGCTCTAGGAAGCTTAAAGCGCATTCCAAGGGGCCATGTTTTTCACCATTATACTTTTTAATAGTTCTCATTCCTTTGGTATGGTTTCACCTAGTAACTAACAAATAATTAATTTCAATAATTATTTGATGGTTTTCTCAAACCAGTTCCAAGGATCTCATTTGGCATAAAATTTGAGGGTGATAAAAAAGGTTAATGGATCTTAGCCTCATACATTTTAATGAAATTAAATTTTAAATGCCTCTATATTCTCAATTTTCAGAAAACCTATTCTTGCATATTCGATAACCATAAAATTCCATGAGATCTCCTTTCTTTGAGAATTTTGGCAAATAGTTCATATGTCTAAGCATGCCTCTACATTTTTACACATTCTAATGTGCTCTTCAACAACCAGAAAACATACCCACACATTCAAGATCCAAGCATTTAAAATGGTCCTCTGGCCTATTCCAAAGCTCCCATTTTATTATGTTCTCTTCCAACACCAAGAAACACATCCTCACTAATTTCCCAAGAAGGATTCCAAAGTCTTAAAAAAAAAACTTACAATCTTCTTCCCAAGTTCAAATGGAATGATGATGAGAAATTTTAGAGTCTCCTTGAGATAGCCAGTGTTTCCAAGGCATCATCCAAACAAAATATCCATACAAATGCCATTAGTTTAAATTTGTATATTGATGATAAAGTTTAGAGTTCCCTCATAGTTATTGTGTGTGAGCACCAACTTCACAAACCATCTCCAACATCAACAACGCGCCTAAAAAAAAAATAAAAGAGGAACAAAATAATGACCACTTCTCTTTAAGGCATTTGCAAATCCATATACTTCCCTGTCTGAAGCCAATGAGAAGACATTTATTTAATGAAAGGTAGAGAATGGAAAACAAGAGGGTTCCATGTAGAGGAAGAGTGAAAGGGACAAATCTTGTAGAGAAATAAGCGGGATAACAGAAAAAGGGATTTTTAATGTCTTATTAAATACAACTACTCCAAATAAAAGATAAATAGTAGGAAATACGAAGTGGTAGTAGCGAATACCTTAAGAATGGAGTTGCAATGGTTACAACACATGTAGCACAGGTTCACGAATCATAAGAAGAAAAATAAATATAGCTAGACACTACACCCTGCATGAAGCACCTCCTAATCCTCAATCTTCTTCTTCTTTTCGTACAAGAACAAAATAGTGACAGACAATAGTTTCCATTCCTCTCGGTCTTATAGACAAATGAACCCTCTTCACATATAGCTAAAAATCCAAATCCATAAATTTATATAAAGAAAAATATGGAGACATTATAGTTACATATTTATCGCATGTGTAGGGCTGATTTACCTAATAATGGTACCAATATCTAGACATTTGGGTGTCATGTTCGTGTGTTAAGGTTCCTAAACTCTTCCCCATAGATGAATATCCTAGAAGATAAACCAGAAATCTTCCTCAAAGCATGAATTTCTACGATATATAAAATATAAACACCTTTTACACTTAAGTCAAAGGAAAAAGTGTGAGCAGAGCACCAAATGGAACATAACAAAAGATATTCTATTCATCACATAAAATTTATTATGTTCCCATTTTATTATGTTCTATTCCAAATCTCCCATTTTATTATGTTCTCTTCGAACACCAAGAAACACATCCTCACTACTATCCCAAGAAGGATTCCAGTCTTAAAAAAAAAACTTGCAATCTTCTTCCCAAATTCAAATGGAATGGTGATGATAAATTTTAGAGTCTCCTCGAGATAGCCAAAGTGTTTCGAGGCATCATCCAAACAAAATATCCATACAAATGCCACCGGTTTAAATTTGTATATTGATGATAAAGTTTAGAGTTCCCTCATAGTTATTGTGTGCACCAACTTCACAAACCATCTCCAACATCAACAACACGCCTAAAAATAAATAAAAGAGGAACAAAATAATGAGCACTTCTCTTTAAGGAATTTGCAAATCCATATACTTCCCTATCTAGAGCCAATGAGAAGACATTTCTTTAACACAAGGAAGAGAATGTACAACAAGAGGCTTCCATGTAGAGCAAGAGCGAAAGGAACAAATCTTGTAGAGAAATAAGCTGGATAATGTAAAAGGGATTTTTTAATGTCTTATTAAATACAACTACTCCAAATAAAAGATAAATAGTAGGAAATAGGAATTGGTAGTAGTGACCACCTTAAGAATGGAGTGCAAGCAATGGTTACAACACATGTAGCACAAGTTCACGGAAGCATAAGAAGAAAAATAAATATAGCTAGACACTACACCGCATGAAGCACCTCCTAATCCTCAATCTTCTTCTTCTTTCACAATACAAAGAACAAAATAGTGACAGATAATAGTTTCCATTCCTTTCAGTCTTATAGACAAATGAAACCTCTTCACATACTGATTAAAAATCCAAATCCATAAATTTATATAAAGAAAAATATGGAGACATTATAGTTACATGTTTATCTACGTGTGTAGGGCTGATTTAACTAATAATGGTACCAATATTTGGACAAGCTTGGGTGTCATGTTCAGTGTGTTAAGGTTCCTAAACTCTTCCCCATAGATGAATATCCTAGAAGATAAACCAGAAATCTTCCTCCAAGCACGTATTTCTACGATATATAAAATATAAACACCTTTTACACTTAGGTCAAAGGAAAAAGTGTGAGCAGAGCACCAAATGGAACATAACAAAAGATATTATATTCATCACATTAAATTTATAATACAAGAACCCATATAAATAGGAATATAGCTCTCCTCTAATTTAGGAGGTGGCTATAAAAATAATCTAGCCTATGTGAATTGTTACAAGCCACCTCACTCACCCAGATAATGTAAAAACTTATTTATTTACCACACAGTAGTTATTAATTACTAATTACAATGGTAAAACATAAATTACCGTGAGCACTAAATAACTATTTCCTAACATTCCCCCTTAGTGCGAACATGGGGAAAACTTTCATTTTTACTTGCACTTGTATTCATGATTCGGTGATTATTATCGCAGATGATTGTAAACCCGTCATATCATTTTCAAATGGTTAACCACAAACCGAAAATTTTGGTTTTACAACTAGAGTACCAAAAATAAAAATAAGGTTTTCAAGTGGTTTACCTACGACCACATCATGATGTGTCAAGTATATTTATCATTCCTCATCACATTTCACTAGAGGGACTAACATAAGAAATTATGTTCAATTCAGCTACTCATACATACATAGAGAAAACTAGAAATGGAACATTGGATCATGTTGCCCCCTAAATGTGAAATTTCTATTTATTGAAAATAGGAACACCTGCAAACTCTAACACACCACGCACAATCGGAAGTAAACAAAAACTGAAAAATGTCATCAAACCTTGATGTGGCCCCATCATTGGCGACTGATGAGAGGACATTGATTGACCTCCAACCTCCGATGCCTCCATCCTCTAGTATCATGCTTCTAACTCAAGTGGATTTGACTGGAGAGGTTTAATAATTGTCAGGATGTTGGGAAACACCAAAAATGCTCCCGTAAGGAAATTTTTTATTTTTCAAAAAAATTGACGATAACTCTTTGATAAGATGATTATGCTATGACAACATAATAAAATATTACAACTCTAGTGACCATTTTCGGAATTTGACAAGACAATGACACAATGAGTATTGACAATAATGACTATAATGAAATTTGACTTTAATTAGATGATGATATATAAAAACAATTCGATAAAAATAAACACAAATGTATTGACGATGACACATTCTTTGATAGACACAAACATGACATATTTACCCTGGACACAATGAAATTTTATGAATCAAAAACTTGACTTAGAATTATATCTAAGAGATACACAACACCAAGAAAAGTAATAAAAACAATTACTTTATAAATAACACTATAAAGCACAATTGATACAAAATACAACTTTACATACTCATATTTAAACTAGGCATGACTATATCGACTTTTATAAAGACTATAAACTAAATATATGTAATTCAATGGAGACTTAAGAAAATAAGTCACATGTTAAACATTGTCTTGTTGAGCAGAGTCCAACGAAATATGACAAATCTGAGCATGCAAAACAGTCCAAATGGCGAGAGGAATAATAAATAAAAAGTTCTATTATAATATTTGATCTCTTTAATGCAACGTGACATATGGCGCATGCAATACAACTCGAACTTAGAAAAACACACCTTCAAAACTAAGTACAAGCTGATCACAAGAATCTTCCTCCAACAATCTCACCAGATCAGGGGAACCGATTCAAGTGGTCACATTTAGACAATGAAGTGGAAAAGGGGATATTTACCATGGAGAATAGAACCAGATTGTAGAAAAATAAAATCAACGAACCAAGAAAGGAGGAGACTGCGAGGCTCGAGCAGATGGCAGAATGATAAGCCCATTTCAGTGCAATGTCTCAGGTCGCTAGTTGTAAAACTAGCATATCCTTATTTTCCCAAGGCGATCACTGTGCAAAGTAGTTTGAATACAATGTGGGATGCAGGACTTGTGAGAGACTATGGAGAGCAACTGAAAAATTTCACATGCAAAATCTCATGCTTCGTTTTATCCTGGACCAATTTTAATCTGAAAGAGGTCGATTTGGTTGATCAATCACTACAAATACAATATAGGATTTTATGGATAATTAGATAGATGACAGCGAAAGACACAAATATTTCCTTCCTCTTTACACAGAAACTCAGTGTAATATGTTTTCCATCAGACAGGGACAAAGCATGACACTGTCCCTTTCAAAATTATCATGCTTCCATTTTAATAAGTATTAGACGCAGCTCTGATACCAGATGTGAGTAGAGAACCAGATTGAACACAACAAAAGATATTATATTCAACACGTTAACTTCATATTACAAGAACCCATATAAATAGGAATATAGCTCTCCTATAATTTAGGAGGTAGCTATAACAAAAATCTAACCTACGTGAGTTGTTACAAACAACCTCACTCACCCCAAACAATATACTAACTTATTTATTTACCACACAGTAGTTACTAATTACTAATTACAACGGTAAAACATAAATTACTGTGAGCACTAACAAATGATTTCCTTATCAAAATTGACACAATTAGAAGGAAGGCGGCTAGGTTGGGCTATCAGATTTTTATTTTAATTTTTAAACTTGTCACCTTTACACCTATTTGTATATTTTCAAAATATAAAGGTGAGTACAAAAAGGTGGGGGCACTACATTTGATAACATGTGGTTAGTAGATGGAAATTTTAAAAATGAATCACATTTTTCCAAAATAATCTTGTGAATCACGTTGTATTTTCTAATCGCAATTAGGTGAACTAAATGTACAAGTCCCAATTGATGTGGTAGCATAAATTATGACGATTGCTACTTTTGATCTAACTATTGGATCATCTTGAAATTATACAAATATTCTAATTATGATGAGTATATCACCATGAAAATTTATTATAGTTAGTTGGATGTTAGTTGGGCATGTTTAAGGGGCCAAATTCTATCATCTAGTGATCTCAAACTAGCTCAAGACCTTTTTACGATGGTTTAAAACTTAGATTTTTAACATCTTTTCTCCAACTTATGGATTAAGAAAAGATTTAGAAGAAGCATTCATTTATGGACTTGTTTTATGTAGGATCCAATCGGGGCCCATCCAAGGTGTTCTAGTTTTTGTTTTGTTTTTTCATTGTAGGGGTTTTTAGATTTTTTGGGAAATAAAAAGAAGATTGTAATATTGGGCATGGGTAGTGTAGATTAAAGAATGAGAATAATTTTTTTGAAGTTTCTTGAGTTTCATAAACTAGCAGGTTTGTGTTGGAAGAACTTCAACCTCATGTAGTTGGATCCACATGAAGTAGTATCATGGAAGGATTTGGATCGTGAGAGAATAATGAAGGTAATATTTATTACATTTACATGTGTGATTAATTAGATATTTTCTATAAGCATGGATAGATGTAGGAGAGGGAGTTATACCTTGTTATGAATAGGCATATGTAGAATCTATAGCAATAATTTTTATCTTAGTGATAAGCTACCCTCCTTAAATAGAGACATGCAGATGGGGATGCAAACCCGCACAATGATACTAAAGAATAAAATGAGATAGATGAAGAATAACCGAATGATAGGTCATATGAGGAGATACTAATCTAATCGTAGGAGATATAGAATGAAAAAATCCAGATTAATGTTCCTTATTGTGGTGAAGGGTTACAACTAGAGTATTTGATCGACTTGATAAATCAAATAGAAACATTCTTTGAGTAGGAATCCCTCTCATAAGAGAATAAAGTTAAGTTTTCATGCACTAAGTTGGTTGTACATGAATTGATATGATGGGACTACTGTTTGTGCTCAAAATAGTCTCACCCCATTTTGCCTTTTGAAAATCCATTGATTTACAACCTCTGTCACATTTTATCTCTCTGAGTTGTGCCCGAAAGGTCTCTCGCCTTCCTTTTTGGCCATAATAAATCTTTCCTTGGGCCGATGATCGCGTATGGGTCCATATTTGTCTCCTTATTTCTCCGTCTCTCCGAAAAGGCCTATAATTTAGGTCTCCCATTCTCTGCTTATTCTAAAAACTTGAGCTTTCTGTTCTTTCCATTTTCCACAATCAGATTTGCTGCTCTTGTCATTTTTGCCCTAAATATTTGAAGAAAATGAATGTATGTAGCTTTGAGGAACATATTCGAGCCTTGTAACATTTCTAAATCCTCTGTACTTGGAAACAATTTCATCTCCAAGATCAAATGGTCATTTTTCGCATTTTACGGTTTTGTGGCATTTCTCCCGGTCAAATTTTTGATCCTGCATTAACAAGGAATGTGGTCTTTTTTGGTTGAGAACGCGGCTCAGGTACTTCAAAATTCTATGAATCGCCTTGACTTAAATATTTGTCCACGTGGAGGAACTGCGCTCATTTGAAGATTTGATTTTGGTTTGGCCTTAGAGTAGCATCGGAGGACACGTGGAGATTCATGTTGCCTTGCTAGGACTTAGACAAATTTTTATGTAGGTAAAATAGTCTGGTAGAAACAGGGACATGTGGTGAACCCGCACTCATTTAGGGTCTTAAACTTGGGCACCATTTTGAAGAAGCGCCAGGAGGACACTTGGAGGCCTCCGCTCACTTTGCATTTTTCTTGGACTTTTCAATAGAAAAAAGATACTACCTCAGACCCTACCACATGGCACCTTCTGTTGAGCTTTGAGCCTTCAAACAAAGTTTTTCGGGCCAAGACACGTGGTGAGCCCGTGCTCGCTTAGGGTCCGAAATTTTGGGGACCATCTCAAGGTGCATCATTGTGATACGTGGCGTTTGAAAAGTCGAAAAAAGAGTGGGGAGGTGGACCATCAAAGGTAACTTGGATTTTCTACCCCCTAATATTCAAAAGGTTAAAACATCAAAATGGCCTACAAGCCTGATAGAGGAAAGGTCAAAGCTTGCTCCAGTCAACTGTGGAGGTGCGGACCTTTGGAGGAAAAGTGGGAAATTTTCCCTTTGTGGAAAAAAAAAAAAGAGCTAAAGGTAAAAAAGGAATCTCCGTCTCGCTGGGACCCACATTAGGACACATGTCGGCCCATTTTTCAAGGGCGGAGCTATGGGGAAAGCTTGGAAAAATTTCCTTTTCGATAAAGGAGGTGAAAAGTAGAATTTGGCCGTGGTTCCTTTGGGACCCACCTTAGACATGTGTCGCTCATTTCTCAAGGGCAGAGCTATGGAGCAAAATGTGAAAATTTAACTTTTTCCAAAAGTTGTAAAAGGAAAAAGGAAAACATCGGGCCCATTTTAAATTGAATCTTCCATGTGGACGACCCAAATTCAAAGTAAAGATCAATGACATCTGTAAGTATGAATATGATTTCCCCATTTTTACCGAAATTCCCGAAGTGTGAGTATTCATGATTTATTGGTATTTCCTACATGACAAACAGAGAGGAGAGTTAATTTTGATATCTGAAGTTTGGTGGGGGAGATCTAGAGACATCTTTGCCATTAAAATGGTTTGACTATTGGGCTCGATTTGATTTTCTATTTTTCTTCTCCTAAGCACGTAAGGAACTAGATTTGATAGATTAGGGGTAGAAGTGGTTGGTGAATAGAAGGAAGAGTGATTTTCTAGAGGAAGGAGTTGAATGTGGGAGATATTCGAAGAGATCCGCCCGAGCACTGGCAAATTTTGCAGATCTGATTCTAGGAATCACGATCGTGATCATAGCAAGCACTGGTGGCACTCAATGTATGGATTTTGGGGGAAAGGGCTTTGTTGTAAATGTTATAAATGGCACAAATTTATCGTGCAAATGGTTGGAGTGTTAAGGGTCGGGACTGATTTTTCTAATAGAAAAATCTTGATAGAGCCCATCCTTTTGAGAAGTTATTTGAGAAGCCTGTATATCTCTTTTATATTGAATTTTATCGTGTCAAGGTGGTTGCGAGTGTACAACCATTGACAAGCTATGAGATTGTTCTAGAAACTTTCCCCTATTGATAAATTTAATCAAACTTGAGTTATTTTGTGTGGATCTTATGCAAAATGTGTTTGTTTTATTTCTAAATGTATACAAATAGTTTTTCTTGTTCTTGTTGCAATCTTGTATCAAAATCTATCTCAATCACATAGGTCTCAATCCTTGTGACAGTTTAGTGGCATCTGCAATTTCATTTCTCAGAAGAGATTTCATCTGGGAGTGAAATAAACAATTTAAAATCACTTTTCTTTCATTTGTTGACAGATATTGTCTGTAAGCCTCTGGGTGTACCTTAGGCGTGATTGGGCTCAGATCTTGATGCTTTTGTTGGGTTTTCCAACTCGAGCCTTCATGTTAGAATCTCATAGATTGTATGAAAACTCGCTAGTCCGGGCCTTCATTGAAGTGCATATTCTAGTTAAAGAAACATTTTAGCTGCTTATGTGGCATTCTATTGGTTTAGTCTTCCATTTTGTAAAATCTCTCAAGGATCTAGTGAATCAAGTTCATCCTACCTCACCTCCCACCAAAATTTATTTAAAAACAACCAATCCTACCCATACTACCCCTGTTTGTCATGTGTGTGCACAAATGCATAATTTCCATTACCAAAACATGTAGAAACAATCAGGATTCCAAATGTCTTTAGTAGCCTGAACCTTGCCTAGAGAATATCTCCACTATCTAGAGTGACAACTCATGAGAGTTATATTTTGTTGCATTGATCATATTTTCTTCAAGGTCTCCTTAACAACTTCATTAGGAAGGATATCTCCATCTCCTCCATAAACAACAGGCTACAAAAGGGTTCTCTTACCTTGGTTGAAAGGCACAACCTAAAATAGTGAGGATAGATCAAATCCTCTTGAGGTGCTACCCACTCCTTTCAAAGACCGAGTGTTGAAAAGTCGATAGATCGCTTCCCCGGATACAAAACAACATACATAATCATATGCATTCCTCTCGAGCTTCCTATCAAATCCATGATGCTTCTTGGCCTTTGAAGGAGATTAAATTTGGGTACCAACACCACCTACAAAAAAAATAAAAAGGCACTTCGAAATGAAAAGAGCCAAAACTAGAATAAAATGGTGAAGAAGTTGAGTGAAAAGTTTATTTTTATAAATTACATCTGGACACTATTTCAAAGTTTTTAAAATCTATGACAAAAGGATCTCATCAAATAACATTATATTAATTAATTTTAAAATTTATTGATTTTGGTGGAATAAAGATATTGTAAAGGTCAAAAGGCTACAAGGTATGAAAATGGGTTGAGTTATACCATACATGATGAATTTATTATTTATCATAACCATAATCTAGATGATTGCTATCACCTCACATTGAAATAATAATAAAATTACAAAAAGGATTAATTTTATAACGAGAATTAAAGAGAGGGTCATCATCATCATCTCCATAGAGGGCAAGATAGATTTGATTCCCCAAAAGGTGAATCTTATAATGTAGTAGGGCACGAAGAATCTATTCAAGTCCACTTTAATTATAAAACAGTAGAGGTATTATGAGAGGAAGAGGATATGGTGTAGGAATGGGGTTGGAATTTCCTCAAAGGAAATATACGTGTTATCCATGGGGGTTTCACTTTGTAAAATTATAATATAACACATTTGTTCTAATAGTATCTTGAACAATACCCTCAATGTTAGTTATCACCTCTATTTATTCAATTGATAATACCTCCTCCCATTATATTATTGGAATGAAAATACCCCTTTTTTCCCTATGTACCTTATAACTTACCATATTTTTCCATTACAATTTTATCCACCCGTTTTTTATTTCTACCCTAATAAATCAAACATAAAATATATCATGTTTCTCACTTAGTTATTATTTTCTTAATATACCTTTTCTCTAGAAAGAGTCTTTGAATCCATTTAATACATATTACAAATTTACCATAATGTTATAATTTAATCATTTATCAATAGTTCTTCGAATAATTAAGATGGTGAAATAATATCATTTATGTTGAAAAACATACTCAATCCTACTTTTTGCCATTTTAATATTTATTGGTTACGAATATCCTAATTGAGATTTCCATATTCAAAAAGAGATTATAATTAAACGTTATGACCACATTTCTTTTCACATTTTAAGGTATTTGGTTTTTAAAATAGGGTTTGAATGTTCTAGTTTTATATCATAAATAACCATACCTCTCCTATAGACAACTTATCTAACCTACCCCCAATACCTAATTCAAAGAATTATTAAATTCAACCCTTTCAATGCATAATGTCCACCAATGTATTGAATTTACATTTATTAATTTTAATTACCTTAATATGAATGAATGTGATAGGATATTGCCTAGGTGATGAATCCCCATGCTATTATCTATGTAGTGAAGGAGGACAGAGAATTTTAGTATCCACACTATCTTACACATAAAGGATTGAAATAATAACAATCACAAAGTTAATTTGGTCAAAGCTAAAGAATGCATCATCGACTTTAGGAAACCCTCATGATCGGGAGGAAGATGGTCTCCTGGGAAAGGATAAAACAACAACTAGTATAAGCGATGATTTTTTTGGGTAGAAAAATATACTTCATAAAATATGCACCTTTAAAGGGAAGGTATCTAAAATAATCATTGATGGTGGTAGGTTTGAAAATATGGTCTCAACTATGATGGTTGATAAACTAATTCAAAATTTTAATAAGAACCTAATTCCATATTTCATATCATGGGCCAAGAAAGGAAACGCGGTAGCCATAGATAAAAAAGCATAATAATTTTTTTAATTATAAAACCGTACATGGTAAAGATGTTGTGTGATGTAATATGATTAAGAGAAAACAAAACTCACACTAATCGTGGAATTTTGTCAAGCTTCCTTCTTTTTGCTACTAACAAACTATCTCAACAATATTGGATTTGTGGATCAAATTATAAATTTGTAGATATGATTAAGGATTTTATAAATCTTAAATTAAGTTTTAAATAACGGTAAAAAATAAATTTTTTTACCCTTCCTGTAAAAAAATGCAATTTTCTCCTTTAGTAACCCTCGATTAGACCATCTACAAACTGTCAAAAGTCTATCATCCATATCTTGTGTTTTATGTATTTTTATACCTAAAACTTTGGTATTAATTTTAAAACATTTTAAGGAAATTACCTACAAAATTTTATGAGTTTGAGATCAACTGTTTTCAATTTATGCCACTTTTAGTCTCCATAAATATGGTTTTGAGTGTCTTTTTAACAAAGATGTGTACTTTTTTATGTTTTTCATGAACAAAACACATCCAAATCACCCAAAAATTAGTATGTGATATTATTAGGTAAAATTTAACTTGATCACAAATTTTCATGATATTTTGATGTTTTTAAATCTAGTTACACCCTTATTTTAACTTCAAACCATATCTCGGGATCGACAGTCAACAAGAACTAAAGAATCCATAACTTTCAATTTTTGAGTTTTTTCCACAATACCACTTCGTTAGGTATGTATTTACATACTTCACCATATAAAAATTCAATAACAAGTCAATAAATAATAAAAATTCTAGGATCACACCTTTAATAACATGTAAAATAGTTTTAAAGCCTCCTTTTATTTAGTCATTATTTCAAAACTTCATACAACCCTTGCACCATTCATATACCAACCATTCTAATCTTATTAAAACAAGTTTTCTCCTTCTTTTTATCCTTTTTAAGCCTCTTAAATTTTTTTTTGACATACAACATCTCAAAATGAACGTTAAAACATGTTTTAAGATCCCCACTATCTAGCTTTTAAACTTCCTATTCCTTTCTTTTTTCAATTCCTTCTAAATATGTCTTTTCATATTCCCAACTAAACTAGGTGGTTACATCTAATTATGCACTCTAACGATAGTGATAAATCTTGATCACATGTGTGACCCCACTTAAATGGGTGAGAAAAGTTTATTTACAGACATTAGACCCCTCATAACATTACATGATTCTACACCTAGTTTTTAGAGACCTAAACACCAACTAGGAAATTCAAAAATTTAATAGTGAATTTTAAAGGAAAACCCAAAATGATCTTATTACATGCATGGATGGACCCAAAAAAATTTGATACATACAAAAATACTAAAAATGACCTCCTAGACCTTTTCTACAATAGAAAAAAATTATTTATATGTTTGATGCCCCTACGTCATACTCCCCAAGTAGGAGAAATTTGAGTTCCAACTCAAATGAGAGGTTTCTTCCTTTTCTTTCAATCATGTTCCAACTTTTAAAATTTCCTTATCTCAGCTTTTGTCTTTGAAAATTTCTTGTTTTTTTCTTTATCTCTTTGTTTTTTTATGTTTATGCTTTTGTTTTTCTCTTTCTTCTTCTAGCTTCTTCTCATTTCCTTCTCATTGTAAATATCCAATTTTCTATATTACTTACATACGATTCATAGCTTGCTTTAACTTCATCAATATTTTAATACTCTTTTCAGTTGTACCTACACCAATATTATCAGCAATAGACATTTTACTTACATCATTTGACCATTTTATATAGTTCTTTTCTTGGTTTGAGGACATTCCTTAGTTTCCTTCATCATATAACCAATTTTCTTTCCATCGTGACTTGTTTCAGATTATTTCCCTTTATACAGGGCTCTTTCTCCATTATTAGTTCTATTTTATAAATTTTTTTCTATACCTTCACAATCAAAAAAACATTTTAAGAACCCACTTATTGAGTTTTCCATTGTTTTTTTCTTGAATGTCTCAATAGCTTGCTTATTCATCACCATAGAGTGATTTTCATCTTCAAGATTCTCAATGAGTTCACAAATATGATCTTGACCTTTATCTAATTCCAAAAACTTCTTAGAATAGTAAAATATCTCTTCTAACATATTCATTTCCTCTTGCAATGATAGTTTTTCCATCTCTCCACTTTCTTTATTAAATTTAGATACTATTTTTCCTCTATCTCTCGCATTTGTTAATTGACCTCTTAGTTGCAATTATCCATTTTTGGTAACTGACTTCCACTCTTTCTCTCATCAAAAACATCATTCTCTAAAATCTTCCCTTCTACTTTTTTTTCTTGTCTTTCATGACATATCAGAAACTCAAGACTAACATCTTGCACATAATTTTTATCAAATACCTTAAATCAATCATCTTACTTCCCTCATCTTTCTCTTGTATTTTCTCCTATTTGGGTTTCACATTTGAACATTATCCTTTTTGAATGTTAGTATTCATTCCATTATAAAACTCATATTCAATTCCAAATATCTTATGAAATAATCCAAATACATCATCATTCAAAGCATCTAAAATAACTTATTTTCCTTTCGTTTCTCTTGCGCTCTTCTTATGAAAAGTTCTTATTAGTCTTAACTCTATCCTCTTAGGCTATTCCTCGTCACCTTTGGATTTCCTAATTTTCTGACAAAATTGTGAAGACCTCCTCTTATCTCTTGTTTTTTCAAGTATATATTTTTATCATCTCCTATGCATTCTTGAGACTTTACCTCATCATCATGATCGATGATATCAATATTTGCTCTTGAATCGTTGTTCTTTTTTCTTCATGTATATGGGATGATAAAAATCCATTACTCAAATCATTATTCTTGATTCATTAGTTGGTTCATGTTTTAGAACATTTTCTTCATACCTTCATCTTTGAATATCTTCTCTATGTGTTTGTTTCATCTTGAAATTTTCTATTTCCTTCTATTTTTTCAGTTTTACTCCACTTGATTTTTCGATTCGATAACAGCTTTTCTTTAGTTTTGCATTCTTCATCTCATCTTATTTTTCTATTACAAGTTTGGAAATATTAACATTTATCTTATTTGAATCCATTTGTAAAGTACCAATATCATTCCCATATGCATGATTAGAATCAAGACTCAAAATTTTATTTACCTTCTCAATGGCATCCTACATTGTCTTATCACGTTTTATTATGTCATTTCTTGCAATCTCCTTATTTTTACATTCTTTCTTTCGCCGCTCTGCTGATATTATTTCCAAAGCATCATGTAACTCAATAATATCTTTATTTTCATGATTAAGGTCTTGAATTTATTTTTTATATCCTTCTACAATATTCTCTCTTCTATCATATTTATTTGCCTATATGGATTCTTTGGTTGCTATATTTCTTTTCATTTTGAAGGATTTGTCTTTGATCTTCTATACGAAGTTTCCCATACCTCCACACATACATTTAAACACAACATTAGACATTGAAATTAGAGACCAACATGTCTCCATGATTTCCTTCTCCTTTGAAACTTTACTATTTTTCTTCATTCCTTCAACAAGTTCTTGTTTTCACACCTTTTATTTTCTCAACTATTATTCATATTTCCACATGTTTTCCATAAGTGCCAACTATTATTAAAACTTCCTTTACATGTTTCTTAAATGTAAAATCTCTATTCTTCAATCCTCCATACGATTTTATCTCTTTATCTTCTTTTCCTCTTAAGGATTTTATCAGCTTTCTTTCTTCTTATCTCAATAATTGACTTTATATGACACTTCACTCTCCTTTTTCACTACCAACCATATGTTTGGTTTCCTTCATATAGTCACATCCTTTATAATGATTCAATCCTCTATAGTACACTTCTCAAGTCAACTATCTCTTTATCTCATTCTGGTTCTTGTTTTTTAATATTTGTCTCAATGTCTTCTTTCATCTTTTTAAGGTATATTCTATCAAATGTATAATACATACTAGCAAAAAAACATTGTTATATTTTGTATCTTATTGATCAACCTTCACCGATACCACTTGATGCATAGAAAACACAAATCTCACACTAATCTTGTATTTTTGACACATTTATTTCTTTAGGGTTCCAAAAACTATCTTGGCAATCTTGGAGTTGTGGAAAACATTAAGTATTTGTTGGCAATCTTGGAGTTGTGGAAAAACATTAAGTATTTGTTGAAGGCTTTTATAAATATTTAAATAATTTATAAATGATGTTAAAAAATATGATATCTTTACCCTTCAGTAAAAGCAAGAAAATGTAATTTTAACCTTCACTAAGACTCAATCATACCATGTTGTACATATTTTTATGACCAAACACGTTGAAAGAAATTGAAATAAATAACAAGGAACATACTTGCAAAATTTATAGATTCTAGGATCAACTATCTTCAGGTTATATCACTTTTAGTCTCCCCAAATATGGTTTTGAGTTTGTCTTCTTTACAACATGTCAGATTTTTACATTTTTCATGGACAAAACACCTCCATATAAATTAAATATTGTTATACAATACTTTTATATCTATTTTAACTTGATCACAAACTTTGATGATATTACGATGGTGGAAATTCTAGTTACATCCTTATTTGCAATTTAAAACCTAGGTCGGGATTGATAGACCATCAAGCACTCATAAATCTATAACTTTAAATTTTTATAATGTTTCTATGAAATTCCACTTGGATCATGTCTATATTAAAATATTTCATCCTATAAAACAATTAGGTATTCAACAATATAAAAAGGTTTGAAAATGGTAAATTACAGGATGGTTTCATAGAAAACCACCAATATTGTGTTGTTCAAATGCTCTACTTATTAGACAATAACATGCATGGAATAATAAGTAAAGAAATAATAAAATATGGTTAGATCACACCTGTAATAACATCAAAAATATTATGGAAGAATCCTTTTACTCCATTTTTTAAAATTGCATACAACCCCTACAACTTTCATTTAATAACCTTTCCAATCGTAAAAACTATGTTTATCCTTCTTTAATGATATTTTGAAACCTCTCAAATTTTCATTCAACCTATAACCTAAAAAAATTAATGTAAATACATTATTTAAGATCCTCACTAACTATATTTTCTACTTATTTCTCCTTCCTTTTTCCAATTCCATTTGAATATATCTTTCCATATTCCCAAACTAGGCAAATATTGTCACTAATTATGCACTCTACCTATACTAAAAATTATCCATCACATGTTTGACCCCACTTGGATGGGTGAGAAAGTATTATTTGCACTACATTAAAACACCCCACCCCCTCCCCATAACATTATATGATTCTAAACATAACATCTAGACCCCTAAACACGAAATAGGAAATTTTAAAATCTGAATAGTGCATTTCAAAGGAAAACCCAAAATGACCTTATTACATCCATGGAGGAAAAAACTAAGTTGGGATGCATACAAAAACACTAAATTTACCTCCTAGACCTATTTCAAGCCAATAATTTCTATAAAACAAAAAACATTATTTACACAAGATATCGCTGCTCCCGCATCACAATCCTAATGGATAAGTGACATTTATTAATAGGGAGGACTTAAAAATATGATAAAAATATATACCCATGATGGAGGTAATAATACTTATGATTTATGAAAGTATGGTTTAAAGATGGCCTTTTTAACCTTCGAGGAAGAAAAAGTGAGGTATTTTTGGATACAAAGTAGTTTGTTGCAAACATTGAAGAATTTTGTTAGTGTGATGAATTGATAGAAAAGAAGGAATAAATAGAGGCATTTGGTATACATTTGGAAGCAGTAGAGATGATAAAGTAATTCATTATGTCATACGATATGAGCTACAAAATGGATTAGCTCTAAATATGGATATACAACACCATATTGATTTGATCCAAGGACATAACTTTTCAAATCAAGAATCCTACAAGATGACGCTTAATATACAAAGTGATGAGCTATAAAAATATATTGAAATTTATGATAGAGAAGGGATTACTTATAGAAATCTTGAGTCCATGAATGACTCCTACACTATTGAATACCAAAATATGATGGAGAATATATAATGAGAGTGGATATTAGGTCATTAAATAAAATCATAATTAAGTATCCATTCCAAATTATTCTATTAAAGGATGTGATGGATGTGCTAGCAAGATCCCAATATTTTACTAACATTGAATTATGGATTGGTTACTACAAGATCCAAATCCATGAAGGGGATGAATGCAATTATTATAAAAATAAGAGATGGTCAGCACGAGAATGCCCCAAATACATTCATGAGGTTGATGAAAAAGTACTAAGAGAATATAATTGTAAGTTTGTGGTATTCTATTTTGATGATATTTTGATATCCAATAGGAAAGTGGAGGAACACATGTTGCATTATCTATTTTTATGTAGAATCATGAATATTAAATTTAAACATTACATAGGTTGGTATTCTAGTTGAAGCTAAAGCAGCTACTAGCTATTTTAATTCAAAATTTTGAATATAGAAATATCAATGTTGCATATGTTAGTGGTTGATTCAAAGCTATTGAATGCTAACAATATAAAATCTGGAACCCTACATTGGCTTATATTCAAAAATAATAATTAGTACACATGTATATTTCTTGTTTTTCAATACCTATATAATTTCTCCAATTAGTGTAAAAATCATATTAATCATAATAATTTAACATTTTATGAAATATTAATCATAATACACTAATATACTATTGAAAATTCATTTTTTAATAAACTAATAAATTAATTAATATATTATAAAACAAATTTTTTAACTAGATTGAGCTATTATCAAATTATATTTAGATACATATATCATAATATTATCGAGTATCATAAAGTACATTCAATATGGAATAAGAAATACTGAATATTTATTATTGAATATTTAATATCTCATATTTTATTGGTAAAAGAGTATTGGAGGGTTCCTCACCATTTTTTATTACTAACATAAATATTACATTAGTTTACTATCGGTAGCTAATCCCATCTTCATAGTTACAAATTACAACTAAAAAGGTATAAATATGTAGTGCCCACTTCCCTTTGACACCTTTTGATACTGATCATGATACTGCTGATCATATTATGGACATGATTATGGACCTTATTATAGTATGATGTTAGATGTTAGATCATGGATTATTGTTGACCTTGATTTAGTTATGATGCATGATGATTATTAGAGACATTTTTATATATTGATGATGATATGTTGTTTGACATGGTTATATTATGGATGTTGTTCGGACATGTGATATTTGGATATTGTGAGTAGACCTAGAAATGGAAATTATTTGATGATGATATAGTTGTTGAGTAAAATTACTAACGATCTTTTTGGTTCATTGATGTTGTTGTGATTTATATATCTAGATGATTTTATAATTTTATGTATATTATTTTGGATGTTCGATACTGCCACAAGGCCAAAGGAGGTATTTTTGTTTTGCAATTTAAAATATCACAACAAACATCGTGGGATTAGAGACCAACTAGATTGGAATTCTAGATGAATTCAACAATGTCACCATGACAACTTGTATTTGTTTGTATGTTTGATTGTGTTAGGGATTCCCATGGGGGATCACCTTTAAATGTGACAAAGGGGTTATGTGTATTTATTTATTTCGCTCCCTTTTATTGATGTTTGCATGTGTTTATTTTGTGTGCATTGACCATTTCAGTTTTTATTAAAAGGGGTGTAATAATGTGAATAATCATATTGTTAAAATAAATTAACTAAAAATATGTCATAAGAAAGTAATTAATAGAGTTGTTGGCCTTGAATTAAAGTGTTGTAAGAGATGTGTAAGTGATGTGTAAGTTAACCTTTGAGTGTGAAATACTCCACCTTCTTATAAATTCAAATTTGTCCTCGAGGCTGATTTTGAGGCTTTGGGACAAGTTAAACTTGTCCCATACCTCTTAAATTTATTTACCAACAATAACTATGGTTGGAGAGTTGAAATTAGAATTTTATAATGCTTTTTGAGAAGACAAATTGTAAGTTTTAATTGCACTTTTCTTACATGGTTTAATTTCAGTCCTTTGGGGTGTGGGTTGGATTTGAGTATGTAAGTAAACTATCATATTATTCACCCACCTATTTATTACGCATTGAAGAATGAAGTGGAATTTTGGGTTGGGGTTGAGGATGTGTGATGTGGTATCCTACATGGATCCACATCATCTTGTTATCTTCCCTCTTCTATTAAATTCGAATTGCTTACCTTATATGGGGGTTGCTTCACTTTTAGAAAACTCCTTTTTTTTTTGTGGCGAATTTTTTTCTATTTTGGGAGCTCTTCTTTGGTGAAGTTTTTGGAAGATTGTGGCATGTTTGTGCTTTTCTGATTGGGATTCCTTGCATTGAGATAAAGCTTGTTGTTTTGGAACTTGGAACAACTCCATCATGGAGAGGTAAGAACTTGGCCCCTTGTAATGCTTCTTTTCTATTTATGAAATTGTTAGTGTTGTGAATGTCTTGGTATGTTTGTGGGATGTTGGGTAGATGGCTTAGGTATGGTGAAGGATAAGACTATGGGGTTAATTTTGTGGGATGCACAAGTGTTTTGAGGAGGTATAAGTGTGGAGGAGTTGGGATTTGGGTTCCACCTTACAAAGAAATAGCTTGCATTTCTTTACTCGTTATGGGGTGCCAAAAGAGGTTAGGGGCATAAGGAAATGTGAGGAATAAGGGGTACTTGGGGAGGCATAAGGGCATGTCGGGCTTTGATATACCATATTTTGGTAGATTGAAATCGTGTGGTGATACTCATTTCCCTTTGGGAGGCATATGTAGCATCCCCATAGTTTCTTGCTCTTTTGGCTTGCTTGATGAATACTTAGTATTGTTTGTCATGCTTTAATGTAGTTGCAAACTACATTTTGTTTGAACTTGTGTTTTAAATGTGAAATTTACATGTGTGTTTGTGGAAGCTCATATTGCGGGAGTCAAAACACATCTTTTATGCATTGTGGTCAGCTCAGGGCCAATGAAGAAGGATGGCTTCTCCTTTTCATTGGATGTCTTGGTTGGGTGGAGAGCGTTGCCTTTCCCCTACCTTTTTGTGATCAAAATGGAAATAAAGAGAATGGAGGATCTGCATGTTGTTGTTCTAGAACTGAGAAAGAAGGCGGTTTGATAGTCATTGTTGAAATGAAATCTTATTGTAACCTTTCCCACTTGAAGTGGATGAGATCGTATATGTTTTGTAATGGAAATATGTTGTATTGAATATGAAAGTTGTAATTTTGAAATGTAAAGAGGAGATATATACTATGTTCTCTGTTTGAAAGAAAGAGATGTATTTTGTATATTGTATTGTGAAAATCAATAGAAAAGAGAAGTTGTAAAAGAAGGAAATCTTGTCTTTGAATAAAATTTGCATTCCATTCCACAATTGAAACTACTGTTGTTTAAAATCTGAGTTGAAATGTATTTGAAATCTCTGTTTGAAAGGAAGAAATGCGTGTGAGGAAAACACAGAACTCTGTCTTTTGAAATGTGTAAAATTTGAAATCAGAATTTGCATTTTGGTTTTGAATAGTTTGATTTGAATCAACTAAATGTATTAGATTGGAATTGGAATGTATTCTAATACTTGGAAGAAGAAAATGGCAAATAGACCCTTTAAAATTTGATCTCTCGCTTTTGTTTTTTCAAACTCGGCAATTAGTTAATCCAAACCGCATAGACCAAACTCCGCAACAAAGAAATAACAAATGAAACATTAAATTTGGACATAATAAAATCTAAACAAATTCATCTAGGCATTAACACTTAAGGAATTTCTTAGAAAACTTAGAAAACTTGGGCTCAAACTCTTTCACTGTCGTTTTGTTGTCAAAGTTGTAAATTTTCAAATTGGAACTCAATCAAACAAATTTACCTTCCAAATCCATCCTAAATGCCTCTAAGAACAATCCCCCATGCCTATTTGACATGTTGAGAGAGAAAGAAGATCAAATTGAGTAAAATTTTATAAGTCAAAATTTACTTGTTTGCCTTTTAAAATCCTACAGATCATTTTCATGAAATTGACCCATTAAACTTTATCAAAATGAAAGTTTAATGAAGTATGTGCAAAGAGTACATCGAGAGATTTCCAAAACTGTTTGTTTTCCCATAAACAAACTCCCAATCAAAATTTATGGCCTTTTGAAGTTTTCCTTCATTTAGCATAAAAAAAATAAAACAATAATAATAATTTAATCAGTAAAAAAAAGAAATTTTGAAAAATTTCCTCGTGGACCCACTGGCCCAAATTTTGCTTTAGCGCTTTTTGTTCAAAATGCAAAAGGCATGAATTCCCCATCGCTCCGCGACCCGCAAGACCTTCCCTTTGTAAAAATCATCTTAGTTCGAAAATAAATTTTTGGGAAAAAGTTCCCGCACACCCGCCATCCCACTTTTGCCTTGTGGTTATCTTTCACAACGCGTGGGCTCACAACACTTAACCTTTAAAATTATTGGGAAAATTTTCTAAATTTTCCATGGCCCCACCATCCCAAAAACCAATCAGTTCCACCACTTGGCATCATGAGGCATCAACGGAGGAGCGGATCACTTAAAATTTATCTTTGGAAAAAAATTTAAGTTCTCCCGCCATGACCCCACCAACCCGCAACCAATGGATGGCTAACACGTGGCACTGGGCATCAAGAGAGGCACGGATCATTTTGATCCCTTAGCGCTTTTCAGAAAAAGGATAAAACTCTTAAAATTCTCTAGCGGCCTGACTTTCCGCCAGAGTTTGGAAATGCCGACACATGTCCTTTCAGTTCACAAGCGCGCGGAGGGAAATCGCGCTTTGTCCCAAAAGGGAAAAATCTGCTAAATTTCTTCCCCGCTCATCGTGGCCCAAGCATGGGAAAATTTACTTCCCACCCCACTAGTCTCCGCATTCCTCCTATGGGAAAAATTTCTTCCCAAAGTCCATAGACCCGAGTTGGGGAAAATTTTCTCCCCTAGGCCCGCAAACCCGCTCTTGGGAAAATTTTCCTCCCAAGGTCCGCCGGCCCATAACTTGAGAAATATGAGGAGTTAGGAGGACTTCTTTATATCATCTGGAAAGGTGAGGAAATTTCCTATCTAATGGAAATGTTTTTGGGAAGTTTTGAGTGTGTTAAATTTGAGAAAAATCAAGTTTAATATTTTTATCCCGGGAGAGAGTGGTATAGTGAGAAATTACCCTCTTAACCTAATTGAATAATCTAACCTAAAGTTTGAACCTTGTGATCTTTTTTTTTTTAATTTTCGCATAAATAAAACTATAAGATATTAATAATGTTTGTCTTAAACCTTGCTTCATGACAACATATATTTGGTAACCTTGTAGACTCTTTTAAACCAAAAAAAAAAATTATTTCATAATTTTCCTAACTAATCCTAGGTTCTTTGTGGGTCTCAAGTGGGTTGTTTTAGTGGGCATTACACTTGGTATTAGAGCGATGGTTCAAAATATTGGGCCGTTGGGCACACTATAAAAATTGAGACATGAACTTTAAACCTAGCAAACTTTTAAATCTAAAAACAACTTAGTTTAGAAATTACATATTTCAAGAAACACGTAAACTAAGTAAGACCTAGAATAAGGAGCTAACTCCTGTTTTTTCTCATGCAAGAGGCAAAGACAAGATGAAGAGCCTTTTCACATAGACCTAGGCATACCACCTCTAGATCATGTTGTAGAAGCCACCCTACCATGATTTTGTAGACTATTTAAGATGTTAATGTCACTCTATACGGAGAGACCGTAGGGGCCCATTCAATTCGACATGATAAGGTGATATCCATTGAGGCTCGTGCATCTCCTCAACATAGTGAGGAGCATAGAGGAGAGAACTCCCATGAGGAGTTAGTTAGAGCTGAGTCACCACAGAGGGGACAGGGAGACCGAGTTTCACAAAGCATAGAGAGAGGTCTCGTGAGCCCTAGGCTTAGGGATGAGCATGCAAGGAGGCCTAGAGGCCGTGGACCACAACCGTGGATCACATCGTGAGATCTTCAAGCTTCAACCATCACATTATTCTTGTGACATAGGTGGATTTCAGAAAAGGCCTAGTTGGTGAGCTTGAGTGGATGATTCAAGCTCTATCCTTGTTCTAGCAACACGAAACCTCATTTTGCGATCCATCTATCGAAAATTTGGAGATGGTATCTCGGTGGCATGAGTAGCGTAAGCTCCATGTTGATTCCGAGACAGATTACCTAGAAGATCTTTAAGGAGTGATTTAAGAGCAGATATTTGTCACGAGGTTCATACAAGAGTTGATAGATAAGTTTCATGACCTCCGGAAGACATCTCTTACAAAGAGTAGCAGTATGAGAGTAGATTTATGGATCTACTCTAGTATGTTGATTACATGCGGGATGAGCAATTGTGGATCCTCAGGTTCATCTAGGGCCTGAATCTAGACATTGGAGGTGCAGATGGATTCATTGTCCAAAGACATTAGCTAACGCCATTGAGAAGGCATATATAGTAGAGGAGACTCGGGGAAAGACCCAACATGCTAGAGACCAAGTCTGGAGCCGCATACACATGGTGATGCAGACAGACAGATTGAGGGGGTCAAGCACCTCTTCCTCATGGTAGAAAGGTTTTAGCACGGTCATCATTTGAGACCCACAACAAGAAGAAGCAGCAGAGGTTCGCCCACCTTCTATACCTCAAAGAGGTTTTATGCACAAAGAGGTCGAAGTATGGGGCCTCCTCCTAAATGTCCCATCGTGACATAGGGTGTGCAGAGAGCTCACTCAAGCAAGAGCTCGCCAAAGAAAGACCTTAGTAGTCCACACCTGTGGTCATCGGGATCCACACCAAAGACCTCCAAAGTATCGCGGACTGCTACACAGGGGAGAGGATCAAGTGGTTGTTTTGGGTGTGGTGTTATTGGAAATTTTTGGAGAGGCTTACCTCGTAACCCTAATAACAAGGGTAAGGCACTGATCTAAGAGCCTATTGTTAGTGATATGAGGTGCGGTCATAGAATGTACACAACAGTTGAGAACCGCTAGGCAAAGCATCGAGTAAAGTTATTGAGACCGCAAATAACATTGGTGTTATTCCTACCTCCATTTTGTTTGATTCTAGTTCTTTCCGATTCTTTTATCGCACCATCTTTAGTAGAACGATACAAGCTAGTGACAAAGTGACACATGGTCATAGTTGGGATGTTGAGATGGCTTCTAGAGCCAAGATCTCTGTAGACTCCTTTTTAATGAGTGTGTAGTGGATTTGGTACCTTTCATCACTACCTCGATCTTCGTATCCTTTCTTTGGGCTCATATGGAGTCATCTTGGGTATGGATTGGTTGCCTACACATAAATCCCAGAGTGGATTATTACCACAAGATCATATCTTGCACAAATGATCTAGGAGTTGAGGTAGTAATTATGGGGGTCGGGAGACCCGTTTTTATTCATAACATCTACACTATGCAGCTTAAGCGGTGTGTGCAACAAGGTTGTGGGGATGTTTCTTATGTCACGCTTAGTGACCAATTAGAGGATGGGTCTAGTGGACCATATCTAGATGATCATCCCATTTTGAGAGAGTTTATATATGTTTTCCAAGGGAACTACCAGGTTACCACCCCCATGTGAGATTAATTTTCATATAGATCTGGTTCCGGAGTAGAGCCTATCTCACGAGCACCTTATTTGATGACCAGCCCAAACTCGCGAGCTCAAGTTACGTACTGAGGGCCTTTTGGAGAAGGGCCTAATTCATCATAGTGTATCCCCTTGGGGTTCACCTCCGTGATCTTTGTGAAGAAGAAGGATGGATCCTTGCTGTTGTATTGATTACCACCAATGAATAAGGTAATGATCAAAAATCGTTATCCCCTTTCGCGCATTGATGATTTGTTTGATCGGATGAAGGGAGCCACAATTTTCTCTAAGACACACCTTAAGTCAAGCTACCATCAGCTAAGGATTTCATAGGTGGACATTCATAATAGCACCTTCCATACGAGATATGGTGTAGGAGGGGACTATGTGGAGAATTCATGTAGGGAGGCATAAGAGTTATTTCATGTTTTTTGGAGGGATTTTGGATTGGGTTCCCCCCTTGGACAAGGAATGCTTGCATTTCTTACTTGTTCTTGTATGAGGGAGGCATAAGAGTATGTAGGGGATTTGAGATATGTATTGGAGGTTTTTAAGGTGGGCACCCATTTCCCATTGGGAGGCATAAGTGGCCTCCCCATAGATTCTTGCTCCTTTGGCTCTTCATTTAGAAGCCTTGTATACTTTGTTGTTTCTCCTCCTTGTGTTTGTAGTTTGATTTGAGTTTCCATTTGGAATGGTTGTGAAATAATTGGGTTGTGATGTGGAAGCTTGTTATTTCTATGTGTTAGAACCACCTCTCATTGTAATGTGTTTGGGGCTTGGGCGCTAATGAGGAGGATGTCTTTTGCCCCTCATTGGATATTTTTGTTGGGTGGAGAGTGTTTCCTCTCCCCATTTTGTTGTGGATCAAGAAAATTATGAAGGAGCTTTCTTGTTGGTGTTGTGAAGCTTGGAGATTTTGTTGGAATCCTTAAGAAATTCATTCTTGTGAAAATCCTTTTGTTATTCCCACTTAGAGTGGAGGAACTTGTAATATTGCATTTCATTTTAGCTACATTCTTGTATAATTTTCCCACTTAAAGTGGAGGACATTGTATTAGTAATTGTAATGAAAATTTGTGTTGATTCTTGGATATCAAAGTTGTGTTGTATGTTGAAAAGGGGAAAGAAATAATTGTGTTGGTAAAGCTAGTTTAGTTGAAATAGAAAATAAGTTTAAAAAAGGAAATATCTTATTTCATTGTAGTTGATTTATTTCCCACAAAAGTGTGTTGCTCTTGTTCTAAATAAATTATTGGAAATATTGTTGAAACTCTCTTGTGGAATGTTGGAAAATTGCATGAAGAAATACTACATTTCATTGTGTTACTTGAAAGGCATGTAAAAGAAGTGGTTAGATTATCTTGTTCATTTTATTGCATTGTTGAAAGAAAGTTAAACCTTGCATACTTAAATGGAAGGAAATTATATTGGCTTGTCTTTGCTTGGTTAATAAAAAAATATATTAATATTAAAATACTAGTAGAGAAAGGAAAAAGTCTTCCTTGCAACTTAGGCTTAGCCTCATTGGATTGTGCAAAATTTATTATTAAAATATGGTAGAATTCCTCTAAACCCATTGTAACTTGATATAATAATGAGTGAGATTGACTTGGTTTCTTTTAAAACCTTTTATCCTAATACTATCAAATTTTACAAAGAAATCTTAAGTGCAAAACCTAGATTAGTCAATAACATAGCTATTATTACTATTGACAATATTACTATCATTTAAATATTATTATTAGAACAATAATAATATTAATATTGCTATATACATCACTATTATTATCATATTATTATTATTAAATATAATTACGCCGAAGGCGTTCCCCCTATGGTAAAGGACCTCCGGACGTTTCTGCGACTGTCTTAAAATTGACGGTTTGACGGCTGTTTGGACGTTTTCACTTTTCCAGCTATTTTAACATTTTTTTGGGCGCCATAAGGGTCGATCCGATCCACCACGGCATCCGCATAATCCCTGGTTCCGGCCGTGAACAGCACAAACTCGTACCTGTCTTCCAGCTGCCGCAACAATTCGTCCATCCCCGGCCTTTTCAGCACATAAAATGTCACGGGCTCGCCTTCGATGACAGTTTCAGTGGCGAAGTCGTAACGGCTGAGAGGCTCCTCGCTGGAATGGATTAGGGTTTCATCCAAATCCAGCACAATCGTCTTCTTCTACATTTTCATGTCGTGGCCCGCCATGGGAGGCAAGATGAATTGGGGTTCCGATTCTTGCTCTGTCGGTTTGTAGGCCAGGGCTAAATAATCCGGCTCCAATTCGAGCCATTCCTTCAGTTTCAAAAAAAAACCATCATCATTAACTTCATTTATGTTGCACGTATTGACCCAGAAGAGATATGATTAGCATCACACAGCACAGCATGATGTCATTATGTTTTGTTTGCATTAAATTTGAACCTGAATTAGTACAGTCAATGAAAAATGAATCCGCTTTAGGAATGTAAGCATCACAGATGATGTCATGGATTTTACAATGTATATACTTCCACATGCCAACGTTGAAATTACAGTTGCAAGGGTGCAGAATTATGATACTATCAGAAAAATTAAACTAATATTAGCAATTCAACAATTCTATGTTTAGCATATTTGTGAATACTGTGGCTATGTAAAGCCGGGGATCCATGGATACCTGCATTGCATAATGATTTCTTCCACTTACACCATGGAAAATTCAGGATGGGAAGACATACTCAACAGTTGCAATGGAGTAGTACCCACGTTGGATTTTGGCTCTGCAGAACAATTTATGGATTTTTCATGGCAGGGGCAGGGGCAAGAAAGATGTATTTATTCTACCAATTTGAATGATTTTGTGGGTTTTGATGATAGAGTTCAGACAATGTTTGTATGTGCAGTGCAGTCCAATTATGGATCTCATGAAGAGCAGATGATTGTAGGAGGAGGATTCCCTGACTATGGCCAAGTTTCGCATGAAGAACAGGGAGTAGCTGCATGCACTTCCTCTTTAACAAGTTCAAATATTTCGCCCACCATGATGTTGGAATCCACTGAAGTGCAGCCACCCAAAATAGGTCGCAGAACACATGCTCAAAGGGCGAACCATATTTTGGCAGAGAGGCAGAGGAGAGAGGAGATGAATGAAAAGTTTTCAATACTGCGTTCCTTCATTCGGAAGCCCATCAAGGCAAGTCATATTTACTGCTGCTTCGGTTTTAGTTGTAAAAAAAATTCAGCTGGTTAAATGTTTGTTGGATTAGTAATGTTGTGATATTTATGATTTTGGAAACACCCAGAATTAAATATTTTGTTCAATTGCAGAAAGACAAAGCATCCATTGTAGGAGAGACTATAGATTATGTTAAAAAGATAGAAAGAACTCTTGAAAAGCTGAGAGCCTGCAAAGCCCAACACCAAGCTTCTCCTAGACCTGCCAAGCTAAGAGAATCTGGGACCTCCCATGCATTTCAGAAATTGGATATCCCAAACTGCGAACCTGCTGTTAATGTTGCTGAAGAACCAGTTAAGCAAAATTTGTAAACCCTTGTTAATTTAAGGTTTTGTTTGTACTGGAAAGGAAATATTTATGAATGGAAACAATTTTTTTGTTGCAGAAATCAATTAGAGCGCAATGGAAATCAGGGAAGGTGGAAATTGAGGATTTTGGGGGCCATGCGGTGATAAAGATTACCAGTAAATGGAAAAGAAGGCTTGCAATGCAAATTCATGTTGCATTGGAGGAATGCAAAGTAGATGTGCTTCAATCAAACATAACAACAGTTGGGGACAACATGATACAGTTCACCACTATACAAGTACATAAAATCTCTCTACAACATATATGTTACTCTGTTTTTTTGTGGATTTGTGGTCAATCGATAGTATAAATTGTATATAATATTCCAAGGGATGTGTTACGTGTGTGCAGATGAATCCAGGTGCGAGCTCAAACATCAATTTGATAGTTGATGCAATTAAGCAGGCTTCCAGTCTCCCATGATATTCAAGCAGAAAGCTCAACTGTGTCTAGGTTAAATGTGGTATAGTTTTAATACACTGTACCATATGAATAGCGGCTGTCATACTTATATCGTATCAGAAACAACACCCAAAGGTGCATACTAATCATTGATAGACACCAGCAGAGATGAGATTTGACATCCGTCCTGGGTGTTTTTATACCAGACACCATACAAAGGTGCATACTAATAACTGATAGACACCAGCAGAGATGAGATTTGATGTCCATCCGGGGTGCTTACATAGCATTTTTCATATTGTTTTGTATTGTTTATACTGTAATAGAAACAACACCCAGAGGTGACTTGCTAATGGCTGACAAACACTAGCAGAGACAAGATTTGACATCCGTCCGGGGTGTTTTTTTAGCTTAGACTGCCATATAGTGGTGTATAAGTTATATTGTACTTAAAACAAAACCCAAAGGTGCATACAAATGGCCGACAGACACCAACAGAGATGAGATTGGCATCCGTCCATGGTGTTTTTTAAGCATTTGTCATATTGTATTGTCTAGGTTATATTGTTCTAGAAACAATACCCAAAAGTGCATACTAACAGCTGATAAACACCAACAGAGATGAGAGTTGACTTCCGTCCTAGGTGTTTTTTAACGTCTGTCATATTGTGTTGTATAGGTCATATTGTACAAGACACAACACCCATTGATGCTTGCTAATGGCTGATACATACCAGCAGAAAAAATATTTGACATCCTTCCCGGATGTTTTTTACAATGTTAAATGAATTTTAGAGTTTCCAAAATCATTCATGTGACGTGAATTCAAATGCAAAAGCTGTCAATATTATTACTAGATATCTCTAATAAACTTCTGCATACAGTACAGAAATATCAACAACATTACTAAATAGCATACTGTTAATGATATGGATTTTGAATAGTATATTTTATTGAAAACATCTAGCTTTAAAAAATCTACTGAAGATTACATCAATAATCTCATGCAGATACACTTCTTGTCTACAAACAAGTTCAACTCCACCACTATCTCATTCCAACATCTCATTGCTTAAGCTTACATGCTCAAAGGCATTTTTGTTCAAGCCTTAGGACATCCTAACCCCAAATTTAACCTCCTTACAAAACTACTTCAGATAGTGCATCTCAGGTAATGTTTGATCATTCAACAAAGTTGAACCAAGCATTAAAAATTAACATTTACCTCAGTTTGGGTCTAAACTGCCCTCAAACTCTGTGCTAAGACAGGTTAAGTCTTCCTCTAAGCATAATTTGTCAACCTTTATCATGATGAGTGTTCTTTCCAAGCACCCTTCTCCTGTCCTATGCTTCCTTGCAGGTTAATGATCTTCACAATGCTGATTAACTCTAACCCTGTCTTGCCAATCACTTAACCCCTTTCTCATGCTCCCTTACCTCACAAGTCCTGTTGACAGCATTTTTACCCATAAATCTCTTTGTTAAAGACTTCAAGACAACATTAATGGAAAGTCTTCTGCCTGATTACAAAGATTCTTTTGTACCTTCTGTGAAAAAAAGTGATCTCAATTGCAAATGATAAGTTCTCAGTCAAGTCTTCTTCAATGATCCACAGTCCTAAAAGTGGACTGTCAACACATACTCTCTCCTTCATGCGTATAGTGATCTAAAAATTATTTGACCTTGGTTGAGGGGCACTCTAGGTGGCTGTTTCACACTCCTAAGGTTCTTCTCTTTAGAATTGCTCCTTCAACCTTCCACTAGCTCTTAACCCTCTAAGCCACTGTACAACACAGATCCTTACTGTCATGGGGTTCTGAGATTTTGAACTAACTTAGAGTCTAATTTCTTGAAGACATGTTATGGAAGATAATAGATCAAGAGTATCAAATCTCAGGCCATACCTTCATTTTTTGAATCCTCCAAATGCTCATTCTTGCCAAACTCTGTGTCTTCATTGGTCTGCCTACCCTGTGCTTGACTATTTGTCAGGGATAACTCGAGCAACTCTAAATCTTTCGACCTCCCTCTTTCACCAACACTTGGACGACACTGTCATGGAGATTGCATGTGTTTCATGAGACGTGAACGCCGAATGGTATATGTTATTTGATTTAGAGGTATAGTTATTACTTTTGTAGTTGATGTTGATTAGGGGTGTGATTGATTCCGTAAGTGTAGAAATATAGATGGGCCACTTAATTTTAAGGTTGTTTATACATTTCAAAGTTGTTATCAATTCGTACATGAATACATTTGATACCGTTTTCAATAGTTTATTTATTTTATAGTTGATGTTGTCAAAGTTATTTCGTGGCAACTAAAAGATGCTCGAGATTGTGGGAATTCTACAAATATATGGTGGAAAATGTAAACTTGTAGGGCAAATAATCATGAAATGAATGATTTGTTCATGAAATCATGTATTTGTAAAGAATGAAAACCTTTAAAGTTGGCTTCCTTATTATTTTATATTTTCTAAAAAGTGTAAACATGAAGTCTAACCCTTTAACAATTCAATATGCAAAAAAGTGATATAATGTACAAAGCTTTAGTTGAAAACAACTAAAATCTGTATGGTTGTTTGTCGGCATTTTAAAACTATATGTATTTGTGTGCAAATATTATGAAGTACACATTAAAAATGCGTCGTTGGTTTACATAAAGAAGCGAACAATTGTATAAAGGAAAGATATAATGAATAACACATTAAAAATGTGTTGTTGTTGTTGTTTGTTGAAAAGTTAGATTTTGTGCTCCATATGTTCCGCCGCAATATATACATGCATTTATTTGAAATGAATTACAGATTATTATGTTAAGCAAATAGAATGGAAAACAATAAGAACAATATGTACACTTGAAGTGAGAAGACTATAGGTATTTGTATGGAAACACAATGATAAAGAAATTAGGAAAGCATAGTTGTTGGATAACAAAAAATGAACATGTGTTTGATAAGTTTGATTCTCTGACGATAATTAAAAGTGGATTGTTGTCAGACGATATAGTTTTGACTACCCTGATTGATATGTATACAAAATGTGGAAGCATAAAAAATGCACACAAACTATTTGACATAATGCCTCAGCGAGATGTGGTCTCATGGACTGCCATCATTTCTGGATATGCACAATTAGGGCTTGTTGATAAAGCATTGGATATATTTAAGGAAATGCAATTGGTAGGTGAAAATCCAAACTCAACAACCTTTGCCATCATCCTCCCAGATGTGCCAAAATGGGAGCTTTGGCACAGGGTATGGAAATCCATAAAAAAATTGAAAACATACTTTTTCCGGGTGTTATAGTTTTGATTGCCCTCATAGATATGTATGCCAAATGTGTAAGCATACATAAGGCACGCGAGTTGTTTGACAAACTGCCTCAACGAAATGTGATTTCATGGAATGCCATTATTACAAGCTATGCACAAAATGGGGATCTTGATGAGGCTTTACGGATTTTCAAAGAAATGCCTTAACGAAATGTGATCTCATCGACTGCAATCATTGTTGGATATGTACAAAATGGGGTTTTTGATAAAGCCTTGGAAATTAGTACAATAACATGAGTTACATGATGGACATGTTATGTTTACATGATTTCATTTTATGGGTAACAGTTGACAATTGTAGAATTTGTCTTCTCTTTAGGTTTCACATCCCCAAGCATTTTAACATAACCAATAACAAATCCAGTCATGATATGACTAAAGATTGTACCAAACATTGCTATTCCTTCTCATTTCCATCAAGCACATCAAGAACCAACCTGAAAAAACAAAAGATGGCAAATATTTCCCAAATGTAATGTAACTCTAAACATGTTAATTCTTGCATCTCACTTGTACTTTGATAAGTCATCTCACTCTACCCTCTACACATTAGCTCCAGATTTTACTACTTCCATCTCAATGACAGTATTTCAAGTTAAAATAAGCACATGAATTTATAATATTATCAAGATATTCACTAATTACATCACGAGAAGTTATTCCTGAAAAGATGTAATACCGTGTCGATTTTACAGAACTGCTAAAACCCCAAAGAGTTGTACCGATACAATGTTTAGAAGTCTACTTGAAATTCTATTGGATTTCGCACCATGGATTTATAATTGTTGATATGCACATAGATTTCATGTTTCCCTTCGAGTGTAGGTAATCATAATTGTTTGTTTTCTAAGCTTTCAGGTCAACTCTGCGCAGGAGATACTGTAATGCCCCGCTGGGCATTGGAGTCCTTTTCTACCCGCCACCATGGCCAACCTGGCAAGTCTTATGGCACGTGGGTGCTTTGGGTCACCTCCCAACCACCCTACCTGTCGTCGGCATGGCTGTCTTGTCTGTCGTTGCGTGAGGAAAGGGGTGGAGTCCTGTTTTTCCTTGCCGTGATCTCTTTTGATCCTCTTTCAATGCGTTTAGGTGGAATTCAGGTGCATTCTCCTTGGGCTGCGTGTGGAGTGGGTGAGAGGCCAGAAAAAAGCTGCTCTGTCCAGGCGCCTTCCCTGCTGGCCGCGTGAGTTTGTATGGCCGTATGCAGCTGCTACAGAGAAGAGAAGTAAACTTATCTCAGAAGATCAGCGGCCTCCAGAGAGAGTGAAGTGCGACAGCTGCAGGGCGATCCCAAGGCACCGCTGGTGTTGATCCTGGTGTTCTGGTTGCACGCGACCAGTCGTGACCAGTTGTGCAAAATCTTGCAGTTGTAGTTGAAGAACGAGATAAAGGTTTGTTGAGCTGTCTTGCCCTTTCATTGTGGAAAGTCGCTCTGTCCAGGTGATGAATCTAACATGGAAGAAGCTCGATCAAACCTTGAGGCAAGTTTTGCAATGAGGCTGAGAGTGCTATTTCACTGTTATTCTAGTGTTGTTTCACTGCTGTTTCACTGGGTCCACTGTGGTTTTTGGTGAAGCTACAAGCTAGGGAAGTTGGTGTGTACCTCCACTTTCCTTGGGAGCTGTAAGGTGTGTTCTTGTGGTATCCACAGCAACTGATTTCAGCAGTAAATGGCCAGGCAACGGGCTTGTTGCAGTTGGAGAAGCCATTTTGAACGCTTCCATCGAGCAGGCTGTCCAACTACCTTGTTATCCGTTCAGTTAGAATGCATCCTCAAATTCGGGACTCTCCTTTAAGATATTTTCTTCAAAATCGATTAAGTGACAGTGAGAGTGTTACCAGGAGACCCGATGAAATCTATTACAGAGATCCTCTGTTGAGACTTTGCTTGTTTTTACGTTGTAACGCATGGAAGAGAATCTCTCCAGTGTGGATCTGTGTCTTGTCTGAATATTCCTGAAGCACGTTTACTTTGCCATAGTAATGGCGCATGCTTTTTGTGTTGGTGACAGATCACACCCGTGGGCACAGGAGATCTATGCAATGTTGGAGAAAATGTCTTGGGAGAGGAAGGTAGCAGGATATTTTCTCAGACCCAGAGCAAACGAACTTTGAAGTGCTTCCTGGGAGTTTGAATAAATTTGTTGGTAACCATAATGTAAGTTATCTCCGGATGAGTCATGAATGATTGTTTTTATGCAAAAAGGAAACTCGAAGACAGTTTTAGGGTTTTGAGTAATCTTTCAAGCTGCACCGGATTTTTGAAATCACAAAAGGAACTAAACTTTCAAAGTTCAGTGGAAAGGATGTTAAATACGTTTCTCAGTGGTTGAGCAAGCAGTATGAGTTGTCTGTTTTTTTTTGTGCAGAGTTATGTTTTGAGGTTTTCAACAAATTGGTTAATCAAACCAGAATGGGACTGTTGAGTAAGGCCACTCTTCCATCTTTATGCATAATCAAGCATGAAGGGGGTCCTCGTTGTGCTCAAAGCCTTTCAAAACACAAAAAAAAAAGAACCAGTAGCAGAAGTCTGTATCAGCTTTTCAAGAAAATAGGTAAAAGTTGAGTCTATAACAGCTTAAGGAAGACGTTAAAGCTCTGGAATCTTGCAGAATGGCAACATTATCTTCTTGAAGTTCGAATCACGGTGAGTAGACGCTAAAGACGGGTCTATCTCAATAATGGGAAGAAAATGTTGTTCACGCTTCTAATTTCAAACGTGGGTCAGTGTTAGAGAAGCTGATGAGTCTCTATTGAGCTCTAATTCCTCAAGCATGCTCCTAGCTCGATGAAGAAGTGCAAAAGACAGTTCTTGTCTTTTTACATTCCTGTCTCTTGAACTTGCTAGGAAAGGTGAACTGTGACAGTGAGGGTGTTGCTAGCAGACCTGATGAAATTTATTTATGAAGAGTCTTTATCGAGATCTTACTTGTTGTACGATGTAACTCATGGAAGAGAATCTCATAGGGGCGGATCTGTTTCATATCAGAGTATTTATGAAGCACTTTTTGCCTTGCAATAATATGAGCTTCTTCAACGAGTCCTGACTTGGCAGGAAAAGAAGGTTTCTGTTGGATTAATCACGCCTTCAGGCTGCAGCTGAAACGTTTGCACCGAGTGTTTGATGCTGTCCTCAATCTAATGAAGGAAAAGGTTTATTGATCATCACGTTAGATGCCTACCCGAGCCAAGAGCGTGGTGTAATCAGTCTGTCTCGTGTCCGAGCTTCAAATCATGGGGTTGGTTGTAGCTGTTTTTCTCTGCGTGAATGTGGCGCTAGCTCGAGCTCGCAAAGCACTATGGATTAAAGGCAAGCAACGTCATTGAAAACAATCATATGCATGGAGATGGCGTTTTAAACCAGGCATGTTAAATCTACTCCTTGTAATAGTTTTCTACCTTCTTTCAGTATCTTGAAATGAATTTCCTTTCCTCTTGAATGGCGCCTAGACTAGATGTTTTCGTGGTTGTTTATATCACTGCCTGATTGTGTGGTTGTTCCTTTAAATCTTATTCCTATTTCGCTGATTTTGCTTGGAATGTTCCTTCCTCTCTTATAGCTTACTCTATTTCACATTTTTCTAAATGGGTTACTGCAATATTGAGTGATGCAGACTAGTTCGTAGGGAAGGAAACATTATCGAGTTTTGTTTGCTTATATGACTTTCTTTTAAAAAGAATTCTGTGATGGTAATTATAATTGAAGGTTACTAAATAGAAGGTTAAGCCTACATACCTCTTTTGGTTAATTAAATACGCATTTCCTGTTTAGGGCTCTCTTGTTTTGCTAAAAGGTACATTAATAGTGACGTTGTGTCTGAAACTTGTTTAAGCCTATGGGCATTCCTTACTTTATGTTTGTTTAGAAAATGGCATTTGGGGTTTGTTTTAGAACTGTATATGGTTGACTGTTGTACCTAGTCTAGATGAGGGATAACCTGGCATCTATTTTTGACCTCCACGTGTTGAGAGAATTACTATACCTATTGCTTGATGTAAACTCTTGTTTGATTAAAGCAAGGGGAAACATTGTAAGTCTAACTGAATGAAATCTCTACTTTTATTTTATTAAGGGTCGCAAGCAAGTTATCACTAGCTGGACAGAAACAAAAGTTGTAGGTGAATCCATGGTACTGGACTCATGAACTCGTTTCCTGTTAGATGACAGTTGATTTCAGTGATAATATCATAGGTGGTTGTTATATTTATCTGTTGATATTTGCTAAGACTTTTCCTCGATAAGCCCACATGGATCGGGTAAAACTTTCCATCTTCTATACCTTTGGCAAGGAGTTCATAGAACTTCTAGGCCTGACTGCACTGCGTAACCTTCCTGATAGTTATGTGCATTGGTTCTTGGTTGTGCTTGTACTCGTGGTAAGGTCTTTTGAGTCTGGGGCATCGTTGGTGTTTTGCCCTCTGCGTATCGAATCCCCTTGTTTTCGAACTCGAATACCTTATACTTCAAACTTGGTTACTAAAAGGTCCCTTTTTGTGGCCTTGTTAGGGAAATCAATTTTTATTTTAATGTTTATTGACATTGTCTGAATTATATAAAAAAATTATTAACGACTTTTGGGTTTAGTCTTCCCTTATATTATATAGAGAAGTTGACGATTAGGATAGGGTTTGTTGGTAGAATAATGGCCCTTTCTGTGTCTCTTTCGTACGCTTTTGGAAAAGTGGTTTTGTTTTGGTTAACTAGTACTACGTTTTAAGAAATCCGATAAGGAGGTAGTGGTAAACTCCTTGGTTAAAACCAAAACTATAGTTGTGTTCTTTTAAGGGCATCGAACCCATATTACTTTGAAGCCCCCTGGAAGAATTGGATAATGTCATCTTTGCTTCGCGCCTAGAATCATAATTAGTACGCTTTGTCTTCTCTTGGACCCCTTTAGTTGGATGGAGTAAATTTTGGATTCCTATCACGTAACCCATAGCATTACATGAAGGAGATATCAACACGCTTGACTTTCTTGTTCCCAACCCATAAGGTCTTGCCTTGATTTATGTCATTTTGTTCTTACTAGTATTTGGACTTTCTCCTTGTTGGATGATTTAGTTTTCTCTCTCATGAGATTAATATTGGAGTTGTGAGTTGTGTTTTAATCCATTTCTGAATTTAGAATATTCCCTTTCTTGATATTGTTAATTGTTAGCTTACTATTGTATTGTGTAGCCTTAACATGCTCGAGTTCTTTGAACTGACTTTAGTTAATATTTGTGCAGATGGATTATGCGAGTAGACTAGAAGAAAAGAGTGTAAAAGTTTCATCTGTACCATTATGAAGTTCCTTGTAAAAATGTCCAATGTGTTGAAAATTGTGTAATATTGCTTGTAAAGAGAGTTGATATGACCTCTTGCTTTGTATTGTTTGGTAATGGTGAAATAAAGTGTCTTGCTCTGGTGTAGTTAAGCTTGAAATTATCCTTGTGAGAAATGGCATTCAATCTTTACATTGATATGAGTATTGTAAAACTTTGATCTTGAGAATAGATTGTTAAGTTAAATCTTTCTAAGACTTAGCGACAATATTTTATAAGTAAAGTAAAATGAGTCGGTTAACCCTTAAAGAAGCTAAACAAAAATAATAATTTTATATTCAACAAATAAATGTAAAGGTGATCTATTTGAAACCAAATACTTCCATGAGTGATCAAAATGAAAACATCCTTTGTGAAGTAAACATTTATAAATTGATACCCCTAGCTAAACTAGCGAACACTATCCCTTTGGGGTGAACTCTTAAACAAGCTTAAAGGAAAACAATGGTTAGTTTCTGGAAGATATTAAGATTTAGTAAGTAGGAGAAGACTTTAAGTGAACTACTCTTCAGTGTATAAGAAATGAACTCAGTTGGTGAGATGAATTTGTGCAAACCATATATTGATTCCTTTTGAAAACTTAAGTCATGAGCTAAAGGGTGTCTTACCAAAATAAATAAACCCTAACCATTTCTTACTGTGGCTTGCCCTAGCCGTGAGTGTGTCATGTGGATTGGACTTTCATGTTGTCTTGTCAAAAGAAAAATAAATTGTCCTTGATAAGTGTGAACGTTTCCGTGCTGACCTTGTGGTCTTCCCCGTAACAAATGATTCCAAGTGTTGGTTGTAACCTTGTGACGACATGTTGTGTCGTGTTGAGTCAAAGCAAGTCAAAAAAAAAAAAAAGTTGTCCTGTATTTCACTGTGTTGTTCTTGTGTTGGTAATTTTGGTGCGTTACACTTTGGTATCAGAGCGTAGGTTCATGCTCTCGAACCTATGGGCCGGATTGATGTTGCATGGTGGTGGTGGTGTTACATGATGATACTGCATGACGATGATGATGATGTTGCATGATGATGATTTATATTGGAAGAGTAATGTGCTTTAAGCGTGATGTGATTATTGTCGTAATTGTGATATTGTGAACGCACGTGATGTGTATGTCACTCAGTGCGTATTTGTCATCATGTTGATGTGTTGGGGATGAGAGTATTCTCTCTCCTTCTTGTGGGTTCTAGGAAGAATTCACGTGTAAATTATTGTTTGTGATGTGTGAAAAGAATTCTAATGTGGATGACGTAGTGTTGGAGCAATGTGGCATATTGTGATATGTGGGTGTATCAATGTGTTGTATGACTAGTTGATGTTAAAAGAAATGAGTTGTATCATGATGTTTTTACCATGTTCTGAAGAAATGTGTGTACTACCTTGTTATGAAGTAATTATTGTTATGTTGTGATGTTATTATGTTCATCGTATATATGAGTTGTGTAATATGTAATGCTTCATGTTGTGATTTTGGGTGATACGGTGAGTGTATGAACCCTATCGTATTGTGATTGCACCTTGGGTGCAGAATGTGGTAAAGTGATGTATTGCGCCCTGTGAATGTATAATTGTGATCTACCCTGTATACCTACCATACGTGAGACGTTATGGTAGCTATGTGTGTACCACCATGGTGTTAGTGATGTAGTTACATGTTATGTTGTGAGCCTTACACTAACCGACCCTGAGGGAGATCGGTAGAAGTGTATGTTGAGAGTGAGGAATGGTGTACCATGGGTCAATAACTCGAGCCAAAACTCGGTTTAGTAGATTACATGTGACTCTTTCCTCTCTCCCTATGTGGTTGTATGTATGCAACCCTAGTGTATCTATGACTATGTTTGGCCTTGTCGAAGAGTGGCGGGATTGATATATATATTTTACGAGCTGAGGCTCGATGTTCCGAGTGCCAGCAACTCGTTGAGTACCCCTTTGGTGGCTAGATAAGGCCACACAGTTATCGTAATGTGACATTATTATAAGTTGATTTTATTCGTAAATTGAGCTTTTACTTTATTTTTGCAAGGACCAGCATCTTTTCTTGATTGCAATGCTTTACAATTTTGGGCATTTCCTTGGTTTGTGGCACTAACATGGGGATTTCGATACTAACTTTGGCTATTTGGCCATTTATTTTAGCTTGATTTGGGGACTTCTTTTAAATTTGGAATTTTTACCGCCTTGCCCAAGGCTTGTACTTTGCCACTTGGCACTTTGACTGGATTGTTGTGCTGGTTCTAATGTCGTGATGTGTGGAATAGGGTCATGGGATGCACCATGGATTGGTTGGACCTATGGACCCGCTTCGTTGTATGGGGGTACGCCCCAAGGGGTACATATGACTAGCGGGTTATGGAGAACTACGCGTTATTATGTCACTTGGGTTCGGAGTGTCCAAACTCGATGTGCCTTGGGCACAGAGAGACAACCGGCCTCCTTGAGGGAGGCAAAAGAGTTTGAGGGAGGCATAAGAGTTTGAGGGAGGCATAAGAGACTTGAGGGAGGCATAAGACTTGAGGGAGGCATAAGAGACTTGAGGGAGGCATAAGAGTTTGAGGGAGGCATAAGAGACTTGAGGGAGGCATAAGAGTTGAGGGAGGCATAAGAGACTTGAGGGAGGCATAAGAGTTTGAGGGAGGCTTATGATATTTGTCTGTATGGTTGATGTTTCAGGATATATGTTGAGTTATTGTGATGTTTGGTAGTGGTCTTTTGATGTATGTGTTACTCATGTCAGATGGTTATGTGTTGTGATATTGTGGACATGTCATTGATTCCCTTGTGGACACTATGTACCTGTAACATGGTTTGTGGTTATGTGAGTCTTTCATTGATGCAAATTGAGGAAATGTCTGGTGGATTGTAGTACTCTTCTATTTTAGTATTTGGTATGTCAGTCATTGATGTGTGATGAGTACCTATGTTATGGGAAGTGTGCCTATTCTTTTCCGTAATTGTGTAACCTTTTGTGGTGTAATACAATCTTGAAGTAGATACTTGTGTGCTTGTGAATCTGTAGGGTCTTGTGAACCTGATAAGGTGTTGTGTTAGCAGTTCATGTTGGGCACCCACAATAAGGAATAAATCAAAACTCTTCCATGATGATATTTTATTTTAAAAGAAACAAAAACTTAATGTTAACGGAAAAAGACTAATGGAAATAACAACAAGAAAGAACTGCCAATCTTCACAGAACATTGAAAGTTAAAAATTCTACCAAATGTTTCTAAGGCTACCTTGTGACCGTGTTTTAATCAACTAAAATTTTAAACCATAGGGTGTACTTTCCCCTTTACCTGTTCTTGATTGCGAACCATTTTTTTTTTTTTTTTCTATTGTGTTATGTCGCATCGAGGACGATGCTTTTCTTAAGGGGAGGAGAATGTAATGCCCCGCTGGGCATTGGAGTCCTTGTCAAAGAGGGGCCCTGAGCAGTAAGCAAAGTGTTCGCCGAATGTTATGGATTGCAAATATTTCAAATCTATTATGCACATAGATTTCATGTTTCCCTTCGGTGTAGGTAATCATAATTGTTTGTTTTCTAAGCTTTGGTCAACTGCGCGAGAGATCTTTGTAATGCCCCGTTGGGCATTGGAGTCCTTTTCTACCCGCCACCATGGCCGACCTGGCAAGTCTTATGGCACGTGGGTGCTTTGGGTCACCTCCCAACCACCCCCTACCGTCGCATCGGCATGTTTGTCTTGTCTGCTCGTTGCGTGAGGAAAGGGGTGGAGTCCTGTTTTTCCTTGCCGTGATCTCTTTTGATCCTCTTTCAATGCGTTTAGGTGGAATTCAGGTGCATTCTCCTTGGGCTGCGTGTGGAGTGGGTGAGAGGCCAGAAAAAAGCTGCTCTGTCCAGGCGCCTTCCCTGCTGGCCGCGTGAGTTTGTATGGCCGTATGCAGCTGCTACAGAGAAGAGAAGTAAACTTATCTCAGAAGATCAGCGGCCTCCAGAGAGAGTGAAGTGCAACAGCTGTAGGGCGATCCCAAGGCACCGCTAGTGTTGATCTGGTGTTCTGGTTGCACGCGACCAGTCGTGACCAGTTGTGCAAAATCTTGCAGTTGTAGTTGAAGAACGAGATAAAGGTTTGTTGAGCTGTCTTGCCCTTTCATTGTGGAAAGTCGCTCTGTCCAGGTGATGAATCTAACATGGAAGAAGCTCGATCAAACCTTGAGGCAAGTTTTGCAATGAGGCTGAGAGTGTTGTTTCACTGTTATTCTAGTGTTGTTTCACTGCTGTTTCACTACGTCCACTGTGGTTTTTGGTGAAGCTACAAGCTAGGGAAGTTGGTGTGTACCTCCACTTTCCTTGGGAGCTGTAAGGTGTGTTCTTGTGGTATCCACAGCAACTGATTTCAGCAGTAAATGGCCAGGCAACGGGCTTGTTGCAGTTGGAGAAGCCATTTTGAACGCTTCCATCGAGCAGGCTGTCCAACTACCTTGTTATCTGTTCAGTTAGAATGCATCCTCAAATTCGGGACTCTCCTTTAAGATATTTTCTTCAAAATCGATTAAGTGACAAAGTGAGAGTGTTACTGGGAGACCCGATGAAATCTATTACGAGAGATCCTCTGTTGAGACTTTGCTTGTTTTTACGTTGTAACGCATGGAAGAGAATCTCTCCAGTGTGGATCTGTGTCTTGTCTGAATATTCCTGAAGCACGTTTACTTTGCCATAGTAATGGCGCATGCTTTTTGTGTTGGTGACAGATCACACCCGTGGGCACAGGAGATCTATGCAATGTTGGAGAAAATGTCTTGGGAGAGGAAGGTAGCAGGATATTTTCTCAGACCCAGAGCAAACGAACTTTGAAGTGCTTCCTGGGAGTTTGAATAAATTTGTTGGTAACCATAATGTAAGTTATCTCCGGGATGATGCATTTATGTGATTGTTTTTATGCAAAAAGGAAACTCAAGACAGTTTTAGGGTTTTGAGTAATCTTTCAAGCTGCACGGATTTTGAAATCACAAAAGGAACTAAACTTTCAAAGTTTAGTGGAAAGGATGTTAAATACGTTTCTCGGTGGTTGAGCAAGCAAGTATGAGTTATCATTTTTTTTTGTGCAGAGTTATGTTTTGAGGTTTTCAACAAATTGGTTAATCAAACCGAGAATGGGATCTGTTGAGTAAGGCCACTCTTCCATCTTTATGCATAATCAAGCATGAAGGGGGTCCTCGTTGTGCTCAAAGCCTTTCAAAACAAAAAAAAAAAAGAACCAAGAGTGTAAGTCCAGATCGGCTTTTCAAGAAAATAGGTAAAAGTTGAGTCTATAATGACTTAAGGAAGCGTTAAAGCTCGGAATCTTGCGGGAATGGCAACATTATCTTCTTGAAGTTCGAATCACGGTTGAGTAGTAGACGCTAAAGACGGGTCTATCTCAATAATGGGAAGAAAATGTTGTTCACGCTTCTAATTTCAAACGTGGGTCAGTGTTAGAGAAGCTGATGAGTCTCTATTGAGCTCTAATTCCTCAAGCATGCTCCTAGCTCGATGAAGAAGTGCAAAAGACAGTTCTTGTCTTTTTACATTCCTGTCTCTTGAACTTGCTAGGAAAGGTGAACTGTGACAGTGAGGGTGTTGCTAGCAGACCTGATGAAATTTATTTATGAAGAGTCTTTATCGAGATCTTACTTGTTGTACGATGTAACTCATGGAAGAGAATCTCATAGGGGCGGATCTGTTTCATATCAGAGTATTTATGAAGCACTTTTTGCCTTGCAATAATATGAGCTTCTTCAACGAGTCCTGACTTGGCAGGAAAAGAAGGTTTCTGTTGGATTAATCACGCCTTCAGGCTGCAGCTGAAACGTTTGCACCGAGTGTTTGATGCTGTCCTCAATCTAATGAAGGAAAAGGTTTATTGATCATCACGTTAGATGCCTACCCGAGCCAAGAGCGTGGTGTAATCAGTCTGTCTCGTGTCCGAGCTTCAAATCATGGGGTTGGTTGTAGCTGTTTTTCTCTGCGTGAATGTGGCGCTAGCTCGAGCTCAAAGCACTATGGATTAAAGGCAAGCAACGTCATTGAAAACAATCATATGCATGGAGATGGCGTTTTAAACCAGGCATGTTAAATCTACTCCTTGTAATAGTTTTCTACCTTCTTTCAGTATCTTGAAATGAATTTCCTTTCCTCTTGAATGGCGCCTAGACTAGATGTTTTCGTGGTTGTTTATATCACTGCCTGATTGTGTGGTTGTTCCTTTAAATCTTATTCCTATTTCGCTGATTTTGCTTGGAATGTTCCTTCCTCTCTTATAGCTTACTCTATTTCACATTTTTCTAAATGGGTTACTGCAATATTGAGTGATGCAGACTAGTTCGTAGGGAAGGAAACATTATCGAGTTTTGTTTGCTTATATGACTTTCTTTTAAAAAGAATTCTGTGATGGTAATTATAATTGAAGGTTACTAAATAGAAGGTTAAGCCTACATACCTCTTTTGGTTAATTAAATACGCATTTCCTGTTTAGGGCTCTCTTGTTTTGCTAAAAGGTACATTAATAGTGACGTTGTGTCGAAACTTGTTTAAGCCTATGGGCATTCCTTACTTTATGTTTGTTTAGAAAATGGCATTTGGGGTTTGTTTTAGAAGCGTATATGGTTGATTGTTGTACCTAGTCTAGATGAGGGATAACTGGCATCTATTTTTGACCTCCACGTGTTGAGAGAATTACTATACCTTGCTTGATGTAAACTCTTGTTTGATTAAAGCAAGGGGAAACATTGTAAGTCTAAGCTGAATGAAATCTCTACTTTTATTTTATTAAGGGTCGCAAGCAAGTTATCACTATTTGACGAAACAAAAGTTGTAGGTGAATCCATGGTACTGGACTCGTGAACTCGTTTCCTGTTAGATGACAGTTGATTTCAGTGATAATATCATAGGTGGCTGTTATATTTATCTGTTTGATATTTGCTAAGACTTTTCCTCGATAAGCCCACATGGATCGGGTAAAATTTTCCATCTTCTATACCTTTGGCAAGGAGTTCATAGAACTTCTAGGCCTGACCGCACTGCGTAACCTTCCTGATAGCTATGTGCATTGGTTCTTGGTTTGTGCTTGTACTCGTGGTAAGGTCTTTTGAGTCTGGGGCATCGTTGGTGTTTTGCCCTCTGCGTATCGAATCCCTTTGTTTTCGAACTCGAATACCTTATACTTCAAACTTGGTTACTAAAAGGTCCCATTTTGTGGCCTTGTTAGGGAAATCAATTTTTATTTTAATGTTTATTGACATTGTCTGAATTATATAAAAAAATTATTAACGACTTTTGGGTTTAGTCTTCCCTTATATTATATAGAGAAGTTGACGATTAGGATAGGGTTTGTTGGTAGAATAATGGCCCTTTCGTGTCTCTTTAAATGTACGCTTTTGGAAAAGTGGATTTGTTTTGGTTAACTAGTACTACGTTTTAAGAAATCCGATAAGGAGGTAGTGGTAAACTCCTTGGTTAAAACCAAAACTATAGTTGTGTTCTTTTAAGGGCATCGAACCCATATTACTTTGAAGCCCCCTGGAAGAATTGGATAATGTCATCTTTGCTTCGCGCCTAGAATCATAATTAGTACGCTTTGTCTTCTCTTGGACCCCTTTAGTTGGATGGAGTAAATTTTGGATTCCTATCACGTAACCCATAGCATTACATGAAGGAGATATCAACACGCTTGACTTTCTTGTTCCCAACCCATAAGGTCTTGCCTTGATTTATGTCATTTTGTTCTTACTAGTATTTGGACTTTCTCCTTGTTGGATGATTTAGTTTTCTCTCTCATGAGATTAATATTGGAGTTGTGAGTTGTGTTTTAATCCATTTCTGAATTTAGAATATTCCTTTCTTGATATTGTTAATTGTTAGCTTACTATTGTATTGTGTAGCCTTAACATGCTCAGTTCTTGCGAACTGACTTTAGTTAATATTTGTGCAGATGGATTATGCGAGTAGACTAGAAGAAAAGAGTGTAAAAGTTTCATCTGTACCATTATGAAGTTCCTTGTAAAAATGTCCAATGTGTTGAAAATTGTGTAATATTGCTTGTAAAGAGAGTTGATATGACCTCTTGCTTTGTATTGTTTGGTAATGGTGAAATAAAGTGTCTTGCTCTGGTGTAGTTAAGCTTGAAATTATCCTTGTGAGAAATGGCATTCAATCTTTACATTGATATGAGTATTGTAAAACTTTGATCTTGAGAATAGATTGTTAAGTTAAATCTTTCTAAGACTTAGCGACAATATTTTATAAGTAAAGTAAAATGAGTCGGTTAACCCTTAAAGAAGCTAAACAAAAATAATAATTTTATATTCAACAAATAAATGTAAAGGTGATCTATTTGAAACCAAATACTTCCATGAGTGATCAAAATGAAAACATCCTTTGTGAAGTAAACATTTATAAATTGATACCCCTAGCTAAACTAGCGAACACTATCCCTTTGGGGTGAACTCTTAAACAAGCTTAAAGGAAAACAATGGTTAGTTTCTGGAAGATATTAAGATTTAGTAAGTAGGAGAAGACTTTAAGTGAACTACTCTTCAGTGTATAAGAAATGAACTCAGTTGGTGAGATGAATTTGTGCAAACCATATATTGATTCCTTTTGAAAACTTAAGTCATGAGCTAAAGGGTGTCTTACCAAAATAAATAAACCCTAACCATTTCTTACTGTGGCTTGCCCTAGCCGTGAGTGTGTCATGTGGATTGGACTTTCATGTTGTCTTGTCAAAAGAAAAATAAATTGTCCTTGATAAGTGTGAACGTTTCCGTGCTGACCTTGTGGTCTTCCCCGTAACAAATGATTCCAAGTGTTGGTTGTAACCTTGTGACGACATGTTGTGTCGTGTTGAGTCAAAGCAAGTCATGGTATGTTATATCTTTGATTTCAGATATATGGAGTGAATGGATCTTATATTTTGTAGGAGTTCCTAGATTTAGCTTTAGAAAGGTTATTTGTAGTCGTTACAGTTCCCATCAGTTTTCCTAATTAATTAGTGTAACTTGCTTTACTTTTGAGTAACTTTTGCCATTCACGAATAATTTCTTTCTTTCCATATCTTAGAATGTAGGTCCACTTCTTGAATTTATGCTACTCATAATTCATGTAGATAGTTTACCCCCTCTGATATGCAGTGGGGTGTAATTCTTAATATATTACAGAATTCAAGTTTACCCCTGATGATGCCAATATAAGAGATACTATCTATGGGTAAATTTTAGCTTGAATCACATTTTTTTCAGTTTGAGCCCTCGGGAAAATGCTTCTTTGCAAGGTTTTCCCCAATTCCTTGTTAGAAGTCTATAGAAAATGTAATCCATGTTAAAATTACCATTCTCAATCCGTAGTGCTTAATTTGGAGCGGTTTGTGCTACTTTTTCACATATTTTAATTGTCAATACATTTGTTCATTTTTGTTGAGAAAATAGTATAACCTGCTAGGAACTGCAAATTTGGTGTAAATTGCAAGCTATACAATAAACTCCATATCAAATAAAATGAGCAACGTTGAACTCAGATTGAATAAAAAAGGAAAATAAAATTAGAATTGCAGCCTGGTTCCCCTTTCAAATTTAAAGTTTCAAGTTTCCCATTGCATAAATGATACATTATTAAATATAAGGAAAAATAGAACGGTGCTCTATATCTTGGACCTCAAATTTGGGTTAGAAGCTTGTCAATCAGGTACTTATATTTTCTATTGAATTCTTGGGTGCACATACATACGGTAGCAAAACATATCCGAGAGCAAGGACATAAGACTTTTGTGCAAATGTGAAAGGGGAGTTCTATGTGCACATTCAAATTAAACATAAAAAATACCCTTGATTAAAGACCTGGAACTAAGAACGTGATTTAAACTTACAAAGGATCTCAATGGACATTTGGTGGGTTATGTGAGAGCTCTCATTGCACATTTAGTGGTCCGTGATAGACAGTTCAATGTGCATTTGATGGATCTTTTGAGGGCCTTTAATGATTAAGAATAATAAGAGGGATAGGTTGATATATCTCGAAGATGGGCAGAGCATAAGCAAAAGGCTACCACTCATGATATAAAATCTACAAATGTACAAAAGTCTTCATGCATTCATGTTTAGTTCAAATAAAATAGCCCGCAAATGTACGAAAGGCTACCACTCATGATATAAGATTTGCAAATGTATATGTACGAATTTGTAACAAATTTGAAATGTAGAGATAACACCTTTAAATGTAATGCTTCATATATATTCCTACACTTACAAAATCATTTACACCCCTTATCGATATCAACTACAAAAATAATAACTATCCCTCTAAATCAAATAACATATACCATTCGGCGTTCACATTGCATTATACACATGCGATTGCTAGTAATAAGAATGATATAATTATTAAATAAATATATGTGTTTGTGTGTATAAATGTAGATCTATATATAAAATGATTAATAAGTAATCAAACCAAAAAAAAAGCTGAAGTTTTTAGAGCCATATATGGCTGCGGCATGTTAGTATATTAGGTAAGGGTTGGGGGACCTCCCCCAACTCCACACTATTTGTTTATAATAAAACAAACCACAACCCTAAACATTCAAACAATAAACATTTAACCCCACACTGGCCATAGTATCCTCTAGGATTTTGGTTGTTATGCGGATTATGGAAAATGTAACCGCTGATCAATATGTGTATTTTGTTTATATATATATATAATATTATATATATATATATATTAAACCACTTATATTGTGATTTCAGATTTTTTAATCCATTTTAAAAAAGGGAAATTTATATAATAATGATAAAATATGTACACACACACACACACACATATACATACATATACATACATACATATGTGTGTGTGTGTGTGTGTGTACAAATACACACATGCGTGCGCGCTTTGCCTATATATTCACATATCCAAATGAAAATGCATATCAAATACAACTATATAAATAAAATGGGGCAGAACCCACAAGTCCATTTGGGCAAATACTAAAATAATGTCATAAATAGAACATGTAAATACATTTGAAACCCTAGGAGAGGTGTGAACAAAATAAGAAAATAATAAAACTTGTAAGCCTCTCCAAAAGATTGGAATGGCCTCCAATGGCTTCCCATCCTCCTCTTTCAACCTGCAAAACAAAAGAAAGAAAATAAGTCAAATGAAAAGAGAAAGAAGCTTTCTTAAGCATGCTTTAGGGTTAGTTTCCTTTTACCCTCATCAAGGGTCCCAAATGAATCCATCCAAGGGATGAGATTCATCCCTACAAAAAGTAGGTGGGGAGTGGGTGAGTGGATTTTGAATTTAAATTTAAATTTTTATATTCCAAAATACATGGGTTGACTTTTTAAGGGGTCACTTTATGGGGTAAGGAATGTTTATTATTCTAACCCCATGTCAAATGGGTACATTGTTAATGGTTTTAACCTTGTGAAATTAAATTGACCTTAGTATTTATTTTATTGACCCTTCTACCCTTGAGATTTAAATGTGGAATTTTTAACTATAGTGGAATTAAATTGTTATTAAAAATAATACTTAGGGAGAAATTAACCATGCTTAGTCAAATTAAATTCATTAAAGTTTAAATGTGGGTCCTAATATTTTGTTATAATGGAGAAAAAAATTTATTATTAAATATAATTGACTTAGAAACATTAATGTGACAACTGTTGTTTTCAAAACCTTTTGTGGGCACGTTTTAAAAAAAAAAAATCCATAATTTTCTAGTTGGTCCTAGGTTGTTCTCGGGTTTCATGCGAGCGTTTTTATTAGCGGGCACTACATAATATCTCATGTTATGTATGTGTTTTTGTTTCATTAAATGTTACTTTATAACTTCATCATCATGCTTGGTTCTATATATGGCTCCTATTACTACCATTTGAGCTACATGAATAACACATGTCTCTTTTATGAGCTGCTAACTTCTAATGGTATCTATTTATTTTTTATCAATATTTTTTCGAGATACTATTGTCACTAATTTCTTATGTAAATTCTTTCCATGATTTATTACTTATGGATTCACTCAATTATATTTTTGATTATTTTATTTATGTCATAAGGTCATTACTTGCCTTGTGACATAGAGGGTGTCCCATATTTCTCATTACATACCTATCTTGCATGAATGCACTTGTTTATCTAATTGTGACACAATGTTCCTTCTATTGTAAAATTATCATATGACACCATGGGTGTCACATGTTTGCAACTCTATTCCTACATGAGACTGTGTTTCTATATACTATTCTTTACTTGGTTATACCTTTTTGTTTCTAATGTGGTACTATTATAACTTATGACACACTTGGTTTACACTATGCTGATTACACTACTTATGATTTTGAAATATTTTCTACTTACTATGTTGTCTCTATTATGGAACTATATATTTTGACATGGATGAATCTTTTTCTACTATTTATACTTGTGTTACACATGTATTGTTGATTGTTATATGTTGCATGTTGCTTTATCTCCACACCATGGTCTCTACCGTGTATAACACCATTTATAGGCACAAATCCTCAATGTTGGTTACTATTCCAGCCTTCTATGTGATCTTACATAGATTATTAAAACTATTAAAATGGGTAAATATCTACTATTTTGAGCCGCACACTTAGTTTTTTGTCACAAGTTTTGTACAAGAGGGGGATTTATCATGATATTTTACATCTAGTGAAGGATAAAAATATAGGAACACATTTTATAGATTAAGACCCTTAAAAATTGCCACATAAACTAAAATTTAGTAGAATTAAACAAAGGTAAAAACCATATAGTGTAGTTAAGACCGTGGTATGGTCTTGACCATGATGTATGTTCCCGAATAGGGGTAGATTCTATGCAGTTTTCAATTTCTTCGGACTTTATTAGCCGAGTTATAGGAATTCCATATAGTTTTAGTTATAGATGACAAGTTACAAGGTATGATATAGGTGGCATGCATACTTCATTCCTTCTTAACTACACTATTCAGATTCAATTGTAGGAACATGGTCTCCAGAAACGGCTCCCTTCTTTGTTATGATGTTTCACAATATATATGATACATTTTAGTGACATAATGGCTTATGGGGGCATGTCAATTTTTCCATTCCTTTCAAGGTTCACATTTATTAAAGTTGGAAAAAATGGGCTTGGATCCATTTATTATGGTGTGGTATATGGGTTTATTGCAAATATTCAAAGAAATCGTGTTCTTCGTAGGATGATCATTTATCTTCTCTCATCAAATTACCAAATGATGAAGGTGTCAAAGTACTTGAATTTTTCATAGTCTAGATCCTTTCTCTCTAAAATATGTAAACACTAGGAATATGTGGAGCCTATCCTTACTTTCTCTAGTGTTTAGATATTTCCAATAATTTAGTATTTCTTATGGAATAAAACTAGGGACTAATCAACCCCAATCCCTTAATATTTATGTAAATAATCCAAGTATCTAAGGAATGACATGGATGAGACATATTTCTGCATAAAATGAATAAATTTATTCCTTCCATTATTTTCTTATCTTCACTTACTTTTATGAAAATTTTAAAGTTACATGAATTATCTATATTTTGAGTTAAAGTTCAATTCCTATAATAGACATTGACTACACTATTGTTGCTATCCGGTGACATTTCTTCAGCTCTTGCATAAATCTGGCAAGATAGCTTACTGCAAAGCAAAGATCTGGCCTGGAATAAGTCAAGTAAATGAGACTCCCCACAAGCTACCTATAGTGAGTGCCATCTACCTGCAATGAATCCTAGAATCTAGATAATTACAAACCTTTTTCCATAGGTGTGGACATAGGTTTACAATCTGACATTCCATACTTCTCCAGAGTGTCTTGGCATATTTCATCTTGGGAGACGAAAATATGATTCTTCTTCTACCATATCTCTAAGCCAAGACAATAGTGAAGTAGCCCCAAATCGGTCATGTTGAAGGATTTCTTTAGATCATTATTTACATCATCCACAAGATTGTCAGAACTTCCTGTGATCACAAGATCATCTACGTACAAAACCAGAATAACAATATTTGTTCCTACCTTCTTGATATACAAATTTGTATTTGAGGGGATACGAGTGAATCCATGCTTTGTAATAGGTGATTATCAATAGTTATATACCATGCCCTAGGTGCTTGTTTGAGTCCATAAAGTGACTTTATCAGATAACATACCTTGTGTGGTTGATGCTCGTCTACAAACCCTTCAAGTTGGGCCATGTATACTTCTTATTTGAGATCACCATTCAGAAAAGCACTCTTGACATCCATCTACTGAAGTTTCCATCCATTTTGTGTCTGCTAGTGCACAAACAAATCTGATGGTTTTGATCTTCACAAAGTGGGTGCAAAGGTCTCATCATAGTCAATTCCTTCTGTTGAGCATAACCCTTTGCAACAAGTCATGCTTTGTGTTTTTCAATTGAACCATCTGCCTTATATTTTGTTTTGAAAATCCATTTATAGCCAATGGATTTCTTACCTAGAGGCAGATCAACAAGTTCCCACGTCTGATTTTGAAGTAGGGAATCATATTCAGCATCCATAGCATGTTTCCACTATGGTTGGTCTAATGCCTCACGAATAGTGTCAAGTTCGGTGCTATCAACAATTGAACTCATGAGTGCAAAATTTACCTCATGTCTAGCTTGAATTTGTGTTCTGACTCCCATAGAAGTGCCTGGAAGTGAGTTTAGGTGTGCATCCTAATAGTATTCTGTACCCATTTTAGACATTTGTGCTACTACTGTTGATGTGAAGATGTGTTTTCCAATGTTCTTAGATCAAAGAACAAGTCTCCCACTCAAATCTTCTTCTCTCGAGAAGAATCATCTTGCTCATCATCTGGATGTGTTAGCAATCTATGTGACGAGGTTGGTACTAGATCTCCATTGTGTGGTAAGGAGTCAAAGGATGACTCATCACACACTACATCTCAATTCTCGTAGATCTTATTCATCTCAGGATCCATGAGATGATATGCCTTTGAGGTAGGACTATACCTCAAGAAAAGACATGGCAGTGTATTTAGATCGATCTTCTTCCTTTTCTCATCTGGAACATGCATATATGCAGTATAACCAAAAACTCTCAAATGATGAATAGAAGGTTTATGACCAGTCCATACCTCTTCCGGTGTCCTTGTTCTGTAAGATATTTGTGGGTTCCTAGTTGAGTAGATACACTCACTTGTCTGGACTGCTTCTGCCCAAAACTGATCCTCCAACTTGGTGGTCGAGAGCATACAACGAGCCATCTCCATGATAGTCCTGTTGTGTCTCTCGAAATTTTATTTTGCTTTGGGGTGTGTAGGGTGACGTCGGATGTTCTTTGAATGCCATGCTACTTCAGGTATGCTAAGAACTTCTTTGATACAAATTCCCCCCCTCGATCTAAGCAGAGGAGAAGGAGAGGCTTCCCAGACTTGCCTGGTGGCTTGTTGGTAAAAGGTTTGGAAATTGGAAAGTGCCTTGGAAATTGGAAAGTGCCTCACTCTTCTTCAGGAGAAAATATACCCACATTTTCCATGAGTAATCATCAATGATGAGCTGGAAGTATTCAAAACCTTGGAAGCTAGCTAGCAAGGGTCCACACAGATCGGTGTGTACAACCTAAAGATGCTCTATAGAATGATAAGAGCTCTATTTGAATAGACCTCTATGTTTTTTTCCCAAAAGACATCTCAAGCAAACAGGTAACGAATGGGAGAGTGGAGGAAGCCCACTTACCATTTACTTGGCACTAACACGATGTAGAGCCCCAAAGCAGAAAGATGACCATATCGAAAGTGCCATAGTGCAGTGGACTCCGCCGTTGAAGCGAGAGAGAGCAATGTTAGATGAAGTGACCGCATCCAGTGCAAATAGACAGCCCTTCATAAATGCTCGAGAAATAACTGAGTCTCCCTAGGAAATGATGCAGGACTTGACCCCTTTCTCAACAAAGAATTCAACCTGCATTTGATGATTAAGAAGTTGACTCACAGACAAGAGATTTGAGGTCAAACCTGGAACATATAGCACCTTTGTGAGTGTACATCTTCGTGTCCCAAGAGGAATGATGACATCACCAATCCCCACCGCAATATACTCCTGATTATCTGCGATGGTGATCTGATCTCTAGTGGGCCGGTCACTCAGGGTATGGAACAACTTCTTATTGCCAGTCATGTGTTTGTTGGCACCTGAATCAATCAACCAGACACTTTTTGATGGCTACAAAGTCTGTGAGACTAGGAAAATGTCTGGATGAGTTATGTCTGGAACCTCTTCATCGAGGTGGCGTCTGCGAGCAAGAAATATGACCCATACGCCTCGACACGAGCACGCCATCGAGAATATCCTTGGCCGAAGTGCTCTCTTCACTAGAGTTACCATACTTATTTGTTGTAATAACAGTATTTGCAGTCATGTGCATATCCTTTGAGAAAATGTTGCACCATCGATCCGCCTTGTTGTTCTACTACTTCTAGGGTGGCTGTTATGGTGGATCTTTGAGAATATTGCTGCTATGGATGTTGCTTCGATTACGGGGTTCGATTGCCCTTTCCAAGGCTTATGCTTTTGCCTCGTGATGAGAGCCTTATCTTCAAAGGCTTCTTGAACATTCTGAATGGCTTCTTCCTACTGGAGATAATTCACCAGTGTGGCAAAACTCACCTCCTGTTGAGTGATGGTCAATGTGGTGATTAGTGTCTGAAATCGGGAAGGAAGAGCTCGCAAGGTGAGCGGGACTAGCAACTTGTCGTCCACCGGTTCACCGAGAGCAGAAAGTTCTACGCGTAACTTAGCCACACGCTGCAAGAAGGCTTTGAATGATTCACCATCATGCATACTCAATGTGTGAAGCTTTGTCTGAAGATGTAACTTCGCGTGCAGTCGATTCTTGGTTTCATAGATAGTACACGATGTGGCCCATGCCATGAGGAAGTGGTTGCTTCCCGAATGTAAGGTTGAACCTCATCGAAAGGCTCGGGGTAATCAGCATTAGTGATTTTACATCGGCATTTTCATACATAGCCAACAGATCGGCGTCGTGGGAGGCACATCTTTTCCGAAACGATCCCCAAAGATCTTCAAACTAAAGAATCGTCCACATATTAGTTTTCCATGCGGCAAAATTTGGCCCTTTGAGCAACTGGGCATCCGACAACAAAATGCGAGGTGCAGACATTTCCACAAGCTCAAAATTGTATTTTATTTATTTATTTTTCAAAAATGGTTACAATGCTTACTAAAGGAACCTGTCCCAAAGATGGTATATATAGGCTTTGGAGTGAGACATGGATGCTCATGTGGGCGTTCTACTTCATGTTCATCATCTACATCATAGCCATGTTCAATTTCTGCATGAATCCATCATGCTTGACATCAAACATCAAACCAAAAATACTCCAATAGTCCTCGGCGCACAATCTCGTCAAAGAGAAGATTCCCAGTGTTGCAGAGCTCGTTGACCAAAGCAAAGAATAGTCCAGCGGTGTCTTCGTTGTCGCTCAATGCCCAAACATTTGGTGCATTGCTCACGGTGCTTTCTGCATCCGAAATTTGTGACATACGTGGGATGGTTCTTCCACGTTCTCTTCGTTGGCAATTTGTTAGATGAGGTCTGTAATTCACTCAAAAATAGCTATTCACCAAAGCAAAAAAAACGTTCCAAAACAGATCTTTCTCATTGGCTGGTTCTTCCTTCTCTAGGTGCTAGAACCTCTACTGAATCTCCACGCAAAGGGATGCCAGATTTTAATTTGGCTTCTCCAAATTTGCATGCAGGTTTCTACCACATTTACCGTGCCTCAAATTTTGCACGTGGTCTATAAAAGTAGTCCTCCAATGCTCCCATATGCACTGGAATTCAACCAACAGATTTGCACACAAGTTACTTCTACACCAAAGATTACTAATGCTCCATGCCTGACAACATTACTTTTGTCTCTTCCATGTTGCAAATTTCCTCTTCACGCCAAGCAGGTCCAATGATAATAGAGAAAAGAACAACATTTCCAATGAACAAAGCCTCCATGCACAACACAAAGAATACACCAAAAATATTTTCTTGCTCCAAACACTGGCACTCCAATCTTCACACAGGTAGAGGAACTAGCACTCCAATCGTCACATAGACAAAGGAACGCACTTCAATCTTCACACACCGAGGGAAGGAAGAAGGGGCTCTGATACCAATGATGGCTCAGAAAGAATTATTTATTATTGAATGCATGAATAGAACAACAGACAAGAAGAATATAAAGCCGCCCCAACGATTACATAGGCAAGGATGGTTACTCCTTAACCATATGCGTGTAGAATGTAGGATTGTATTAATTAAGCTAACACTAGATCCTTAACTTCATGAAATATCCTTTTATTTAAATGTCTTCTTTGGGTAGTTTCATTTTTGGGGTTGGCCTTATTAGAATATTTCACCTATAGAACACTATATAAGCATTCGGTGTCACTTTATAACTCATGTGGAACTATTACAATATCCTATTGTAAATATAATTCAAAAGCACTCAAAGGGTTCCTAAATATTTGTAAATTAGATGAACATAATTTATATTAGTCCATACTACATGTATTAAGTAATCAACAAGGTCAAATATTCTATATTTTTCCATTTCCAAGCATGCAAAGGTCATAGAGCCATGTCTTAATAATATAGCAAGATAACTTCAAGAATTATTAAAGAGTTTCAAACAATAAATGGTTAGGTAACGTAGCCAAGGTAAACTACATCAAAATACTAGACATTTTATACTATATAGTTTTCCCATTATCTTGGTGTCAAGATACATGGGGGAAACCCAAGTAGGTTGATTAACTATTCAAAATTTCACAAGAACCTAGGAGAACTACATGAGGCTTGATCCCAAAATGAGGGAATATATCAAACCACTTGGATTTTTTTCAATAAATGGGAGGCTTACTACCAAGGGTAGTCCAGCCTCAACCACAAACATATGTTTTTTTCTTTTTGGTTTGTTATTTATCGATGAAGGGTTATAGAGGTTTATAAGTTTTCCAATTTGTTGTGGGTTATTACATATCATCCCAAAATTATGGGAGAAAGAGTGACATACAATGAAGGAAAGTTTTAGACAAGTGAAACACAAACTAATTTTAAAATACATACTTTGAAAGGGTCTAGGACAATATAATACCAGCTAAGGACTGTACATTTCTATCTTTGACGATACAATAGTTGTATGGTCTGGCCCTTTGATTTTGTAAATATAGAACTATCATCAAAGAATTTAAAAATTTTAAATGCACATTAGCATCATCCTTGTTTTCTCATATATAAGTATGTTTCTCTCTCTTCACATGTATTTGAGAAATTAATTTCATTTATCAATTTTACATATATAAATGTATTATTATAACCATGAATGATTATTATTGTATGTTTATTATATTAGAATAGTCCACCTATTATAATGTATTGCATCCTTATTATTATTGTGTATCACATAATAATTAGAAATTAATAACGTGTAAACCATGTATCTTAAAATTATTGATGTTTAGATAAGTTTTGAAGGATGAAATTTCCATTGTTAGATATCAAAGAAATTATAATTGTATGTTGAATTTATTTTTAGATAATTGGTAAAATGAGGGTTTTTCTAGGGTCCCTTCCTTGTTATAGACAAGGATCTACAATCGACATAACAATGAAGATTTCAAGAAAAAAATGAGACCAAATATAAAACAACAAAAAACTAGTCTATGGTTGACCAAAAACTAGAATAAAACCATGAAAATACCCGGACTAGCATAGAAAACATGAGGTGCCTAGGTTTTGGTATAAGTGTAACAACTCCTAGTTAGTCTCGTGGGTGACATAAAGAGTTTGGTATTTTCTTCTTGAAATTTTTCCAACCATATTCCCCTCCTTTACTAGTTGATATCTTTACTTTACCCAAATTTTTAGAGACCGTAGATATTACTTTAACTCATGTCTTAAGCAAGGGGACCCACTTCAATAGTTGTTCCAATCACATCCTTATGGGGTTAATCGATTACATATTCATTAATACCATATCATTCAAAAAAAAATTCTAGATTGGAGTTCACCTTTTCTTTTATTACTATGCCCTGTCATACCTAGATTGATTGGTGGAGAGTTTGAATTGGTTAAGGGTGAGATTCCATCCATCTTATCCGCTTCCCCCATATAGCTACGATGCCTCTAACTACCTACACAAAATTTCAAATTTGGTTCACGTCATCGGGGAGTATGATGGATCAAACTTCATCTTCCTTCCAAGATGTTATGTCTCTCCAACCACAATTCCTAGGTCAACCATAAGCTTGATGCTATGTATGGGAAACTAGTTGGTAACCGGATTTACCTCTTCTTTCTCACTCCATTTCTAAATTTTATTTTATGGTCGGGTGTTACTTTTTTCATTGAATCCATATATTCCATGACCCACTCTCCCACATTTTCTATAGAAAAGAGGTTAATCCTCATAAATGATTTTTTCTTCCGATCCCATCTCTAGACTCTAGGTTTATGGCCGGGGCCGAATTAAGGTTTCTGAGCACCCTAGGCAGTACTCGGAGCATGCACCCCCTTCCCACCTGGGACCAACGACCCACCTATCTCCAATCCAAAGTCAGGTGGGCTCCTTCAGCGGACAGTGAGTCATATTGAATGACAATGAAGATTTCAAATTTTGGCCAAACAATTTATGTATAAGGGATTCTGTTTTTGCAAAGATATTGGATTAAGGTGTTAGGATTCATCATTTCGCCTCATTCACATGGGTGTTCCATTCAACTCAGATCTGTTTGAAAATTCCTTGACTGAACATCCACAAGAATCCTTGTATCAGCTTACCAAAGATTTATAGATATCCTCTCAACAACGGCAACGGTGACCCCTACGCCTCCCCTAGTCGCATTGGATGGCGATCTCTTTGTGAATCATTTCCTTATTTTCTGTCGCACAAGCCACAAATTATTCATTTTAGATCTGGATTGACTGCTCCTATGCAATCTTCATGGCTCGTGATATGTAAACAATTCATAATTCAATGATAAGATGATATCATGATTCATTGATTCGATTGGGGAGATAAGAGATTCTCATTCAGTCAGAACTGAAGTCTTTCAGATATTGAGATATACAAGTTGTTTTAGACAGTAGACTTTCAGTTTGGTCCTTGGATTCACTTTGGAATAGATGAAGATCAGTGACAATATCTGTATGATTCATAAAGTATTACTCGATGCAGCCGCAGGAGATTCGGAGAACAAAAAAGTTGAAAAAACGAATTTGACACTGTACATACTATAGTGTACTGTGTAGTCTCAACTCTCACTGTGACCTGTCTCTCGTCTATAATTTGTAAACTAAAATAGTGTTGTCAACTGAGCGATTAAGATTCGCGAATCATGAATTTATTATTTGAAACTGTAGTGGGGACTGTCACTGGGAGTGGGCATTTAACATCCTTTTTTTTGGTAAAAATTTAAACAAACCTTAGCTAACTCGGATTGCCTAGCCAACCTGGAAACTAGAATTTTTTTTGGAAAATGTGGCGCCCTCCTTTTTGTGCGCCTAGGCAACTGCCTAGGTTTCCTAGGGTAAGACACGCCCGTTTATGGCCTCTAGAAGAGAAGAACTAGATGAGACATTTATACACATCCTAGTTGTAATGAATCTGGATGTGGATGTTTTGGTTAGATCCATAGCAATCAAATACCTAATTTTATTAGCTATTCCTTCCAACACATTCACCTCCCCAAACTCTAGGGGCAAGGTAAGGAGCCTTACCTAGAAAGGACATGCAGTTAGTATGTGGGTTTGTGAACTCTGGTTTCCTTCCTATAATGGAGCTATAAAATTGAAGGTGGAAAATACACGCGAATATATCCCGTGATTTTAAGACAGTTTGAAGGTGGAAAAAGGCGAATTCTGTGGCGGGTGAAATAATTTGATATTCAAAAAAAAAAAAATTTCGCCTGGTTTTTCAAGGTTCCATCAGCGACGCGAGACAACACTAGTCCGCAACGACGCACGTCACTTGCGCGACAATAGTTAGTTATGATGCGCGACACTGGCGCGACACTAGAAGTAATGACGCGCGACATTTTACGACAGTAGTCTGCCGCGCGTCACAGGTGACAATTGACGCGCGACATTGTTATATATTGACGCGCGACATCGTAATTAAATGACGCGCGACATTGTAATTAAATGACGTGCGACATTGTAATTAAATGACGCGCGACTTTAACTGTAATTAAATGACGCGCGACACTGTAATTAAATGACGCGCGCCACTGTAATTAAATGACGCGCGATGTTGTCCGCTATTGACGCGCGACATCGTCCTGTATTGACGCGCGACATCGCCCTCTATTGACGTGCGACATCGTTCTCTATTGACGCGCGACACTGTAACTAAATGACGCGCGACACTAAATTCAATTGACGCGCGACACTAAATTCAATTGACGCGCGACACTAAATTCAATTGACGCGCGACACTACATTCAATTGACGCGCGACACTACATTCAATTGACGCGCGACACTACATTCAATTGACGCGCGACACTACATTCAATTGACGCGCGACACTACATTCAATTGACGCGCGACAAAGGAAATAGATGACGCGCGACAACCGAACAAGATGACGCGCGTCAATTAAAGCTAGTGACGCGTCAGTATAAGCAAATGACGCACGTCAATAGAGGACATTGACGCCCTATTTAGCTTATAAATAGCCATGTGCAGCTCATTTTCTCGTTTCCGTTTTCCCGTTCTCGAATTTTTGCAGGTCTAAATCTTTGACAAAGACGCTATTTCAGGAAGAAAATCCATAATGTCGACTTCACATGCTTCCCAATTGCAAGTTCAGGAAGAAAATCAGGACAATCCAACTCAATCGATTGCGAAGATCACCTACAGGAATCCCTTATGCCCTCACATCCATACGGCTTTAAAGATGTCTTCAGAATATTCAGCTATAATGGAAGCGTGTGAATTTACAGGGCTCGTTAATATGCCCCATTTCGAAACAGATCCGGATATTTTGAATTACCTTCTGTCATGCTACAATTCAGAGGACGGTATATTTTATGTTACTCTGAACGATGGCCAAATGTTCCAATTCACTATTGAACCAAATGACATACATCGGTTTACGGGCCTTCCTATCAGAAATTTACCAACTGTGACAACCAAGGCAACACTCACGGAAGATGACAAGAAATTTCTCGAATCAACGTACGGTTTCCATTTTGATTGTAAGTATAATTCATTTTAATTCATATTTTTTATTCTGTTTTTCACTCTGATACAATTCTGTTATAAATTTATAGTAATTTTCACTGTTTCGCATTTGCAGCCCATGTCAATAAATCCAGGCGTGGTGTAGATACACAATCAATTGCACATCACTTTCTTGCTGCACTCATTTCAGTTTTTTCAAGCCAGAATTGTTTTGCAGGGTCGCCAAACAGATATACCAAATTGGGCCATTGCATACATTTGTGCCACTATCACAAAACGAAAATTCGATTGGTGCACATTTCTATCGAAAAAAATAAGAACTGACATAGCCAATTCAAAAGTCTCAGATAAACCTTTCATATATTCAACAAACTATCTCCTCGGCTTCTACTATGAGGCACTTTTAAATTTAAAACATAATGAAATTCCTACTAGCTCTGATGATGCTTTGAAGAAATTATCAGTTCCATTTGAAGAACAGCAGGTATAAACTATTTAGTTTGTAATTGTATTACAATTTTCTTCATTACAGTGCACATTTATTAAATCTTAGATTTTAATGATTTGCAGAGAAGATATCTTGAAGCCATTCCCCGAAAAAAAAAGATGTCGAGAGGAAGAGGCCAACTACACGCAGAGGCTTCGGGGGACTCCCAATCTGAAATGGAAGCTCACTCCTCTCCAAACCCTCAACAGTTTGAACTCGTTAAACGCCAGAGAAGTAATCCATTCTCATATATTATTTACAAATTCCAAAGTTGCAGATTTATTTTTCAATTTATATTTTAACCAAATGAATTAACATTTAATATTGATGAATTGCAGGGATTTTGGAACCTTCTTCCCCAACTCACTCCATACATTCGCCTGCATTGATATCTTCTGAACAGCCACTGAGTACAACTCCTACAAGGCCACCAGTAGCACCGAGAAAAACAACCCCTCGACAACAAGGTACAACTTTTCTATAGTACGTTTAATTTCGTAGTTTTGACTTTTGAATTGTTCTAATATTTTTCTTTTTTTCTTTTACTTTACAGCGCATGTCATTCATGATCAAACCACGGCAGCGACACCAACTCAACCATTAATTTTTAAAATGCCAACCAGAGGAACAGTGAAAAAGACCATTGGTAAACGCATGACTTTTGCTCCGGCCCCCAGTGGGACACTAAACCTTGACTCCTCGTTTCGTATTCCAACTCTCTCACTTGGTGGCTTGCCCAGTGCAACGGGCATATCTGTTTTGAACAATATAAATTTAGCGAAGATTATTTGGGCATTGATAGCAATGACCCAACCTGGTTTTTTCGATACCCGCGAGATGATTCAAGGCGCCAGCAGTATACTTCAAATTTCAATTTTAATATGCTTTACAATTTTTAATTACATTCTGATTTAAATTTATTTATCTAAATCTTGATTTATTTTTTCGAAAAAACAGATCAGCCCACCCAAAGACAGAAAATAGCAGTTGATCTTGGTGAAAGCCCCCACACTTCTCCAGCAAGATCGTCTGCATCAGAATCAGATAGTGAAGAGTTTCCACCTTATCCTTTGGAGAACTTACTTGGTAATGATTGTCAATCCCATGTCAGTGAGTTTATTGTTCCTCAAATCCAACAGCTAATAGAATGGGAGAGAAGGGCCAAAGTTCTTATCAATGAGATTATTAGTCGTTATGAAAATTATTGGCAACGGGACAGTTTATACGCTGCAGTCCAGAATCAACCTGCGAAGATGGATTCCTTATTTACCCAAGCAAAATGTGGGACTGTCACTTTTAACAACGACTATAAAGATGGCATTTTAGATAAGGCACTAAACAGATTGGAAAATATTAGTGCCGAGGCCCAGGCATATTTTAACAAATGGTCAAAGGACAAGGATTTGGTATCAATCGCAAATGCCGAAAGAGATAGAGCGGTTGTAAGTACTATTACATTCAAACAATCATTTTTGTTAATTTGAAATTTTGAATTTACATTAATATTTTGAATTGACATTACTCTTTTTGTGCAGTTGAAATATGAAAATTTGAAGAGTCAGGCGAAGGTTTTGCAAGTTCACTTGGAAACAGCAAAGAACAGCTTATCCGCTGCAAAAAATATGAAGCAAAATATTGTTTTGGTTAACAAACAAAACAATACACTAAAGCGGATAATTAAAGAGCATGGTCTTGACCCTGACATCTTGTTCAAAGAAAAAGCAGCTGCTGATCCAAATTTGCTGTCGCATGGAGATGCAACAAATCAAGAGGAAAGAATTTTAAAAAATCTGGACAGTGCTGCAGAAGATCTCATAAGTTCAGGGGTTATTTCTGGTGTTGGGGAAAGAACTGCAGCCAGAGTGGAAGAAGCCGTTGCGGAAGAGAGTAGAGTAGAAGTTTCTAAAGAAAAAGAGGGTTTGCAAAATTAGAAACTTTTATTATTGTATAAACTTTAAATATTGAATTTGAAAACTTCTACTATTGAGTATGTAATATGTTATTTGAATTTAATTATATGGTGATTAGATGGTGATTATCATGAATTATATGTATGTTTCTTGTTTAATTGCATTGTCATGAATTATATGTGGACGTAGATGATGAATGATGATAATGATAGATGATGATGAAAGATGAGAATTGATAATCAATGATAGATGTTGATGAAATATGATGATCAATTTAATTTCTTTAATTATCTTGAAAATTATGTCTTTGCGAAAAAATAGCAACTAAGTTTTGAAAGATATGGTTTTGTTATCATGGATATTGTTTTGTGTAGAGTAGATGGAATAACCATGTGATTAACCATGTGATTAAAAGATAGGTCAAGCTCGATACAGAACTTTGAAGTTTAATGGAAAACATATAAGGTTTTTATCATGAAGATTAGTCTGTATTGTGGATTAGAACTGGGAGTCTATAAGTTGGAATAATTTTGAGTGTATATATATTCTACCTAATGGGACGATAAATTTCTTATATATGTTTTTCCATTATATTGAATGTCAATGTTTTTCTATTTCTAAAAAAAAATACATTATAATTTAGATAGAGGTTTTTTTAATGAATGATTTGTGAAATGCAATCAATCTATTTGAATCTCTATACTTCTAGCTACAATCTTTTTTATCCTCTGAATAATCCCATTACGTGGACCCCATTTGAGATGAAGTATGCATCTATAATTCACTCAACTTAATAGTTTAATATATAATAAATTAAATATAATTCTAAGAAATCAAGAAAGAATCATCACTGGAAAGAAATTAAACATAATTGCAAATATGATAGGGTTTAACTTACCTCTTGCGTATTAGATTGCAGTGAAATCATCAAGGATAACGTGCTAGATCCTTGTTTTACCTGACATTGTAGACAGAGGGGTGAGTTGTCTGACATTGTCAGTCCTGAGAAGTCCCAGTAACATCTTTAAATATATAGACCAACAATATCTTTAAATAAATGATAACAATAGTTGAAAAAATGTAAAGTAACTAACAATAAGATGATGTTGTAGAAGATACCTATTTAAAATTGAAATCATCACCGGTAATGTGCTAGATCTTTGTCTTAATAAAATTCAACACAAAAATGGATTAGTAGATAGATGTGTGAGTTGCCTGACATTGTCAGTCCCGAGAAATAACAGCTTCCTCGGACGGATGTCAACCCACGTTTTCAAAAAATAATATATTGTATTTAACCAATTGTAACAAACAATAAAATTAAAGGGAAAAAGATACCTCCGTCCTCCTTAAAGTTGAAATCATCACTGCCACTAGTAATGAGCTATATCTGTGTTTCAAAAAAAACCAACACGAGAAATGGATTAAATTTTAGATGGGTGAATTGCCATGGTTAACCTTGTCAAATTTAATCAGATTTAACAACCTTTCTGTTTAGCATCCAAGAAAAAATACAGTGCCTTCTCCAGATAAATCATAGAAGTTAAATTTGTATAGGATTCTCTTCGGGACTGCTTCTTGGAGTGGTTGAATTAACTTGAACTTGTATTAGTTACAAGAATGAACTTGAAATATTTGATCCTTTAGTAGATTCCTGCTACAACCATGTTTTGTTTTCCTGAATGTTCAACTGAATGTTTGAAGACAATTTTCTTGAAGCTCCGCCATTTCTATGCCTTGAATTGATTAATCATGATCTTCTTGAAGTACAATCTATAAAATCAAGTGTCTCAAATATTGAAAATAAAAATTTACACATCAATCAGTGTCACTGTTTGTTTGTTTGGTCTGGGGATAAATTTTAAGGCTTCATCTCAATTGGCTACATTGCAAACATGAAGGGAATTTCCTCTAGTGCAAAAGAATTTACTCATCACTCCGCGCGCGTCAATGGAACGTCAATTGTTTCGATCGACGCACGACACTGGAATCTATTGACGCGCGTCACTGGCATCTATTGACGCGCGTCAACGGCATCATCGCCACGCGCGTCGCATCGCGGCGATCGACGCCACACGGGCGGCATTATTCGACGCGCATCGCATCTATTGACGCGCATCGCATATTCTCGACGCGAGCGCGCATCGGTGGATTATTCGACGCGCTGCGTCAGTGGATTCTATTGACGCGCGTCACTGTCATCTATTGACGCGCGTCAGTATGTACTAATGTCGCGCGTCATCTTGGACCTTTGACGCGCGTCAAGTGAGGCATTTGACGCCCGATTTAGCCTATAAATACCCTTCAACCGGTCATTTTCTCGTTTTCACCTTCCGGCTCTTGAATTTTTGCAGGTCTCAACGCTTCCCAACTGCAAGTTCAGTAACAAAAACCAAGAGAATCCAATTCAATCGATGTTCCTTATGCCCTCACATCCATACTGTTTTAAAGATGTCTTCAGTAGATAAATATTTAATGGATGCGTGTGAATTTACACTGCTCATTAATATGCCCCATTTCGAAACAGATCCGGATATTTTGAATTACCTTCTGTCATCCTATAGTTCAGAGGACGGCATTTTTTATGTGACTCTGAACCGCTGCCGAATTTTTCAATTCAGTATCGAAGCAAATGAAATCCATCGGTTTACAGGCCTTCCGTTCAAAAATTTACCAATTGTTACAACCAAGGCAACACTCGTCGAAGAAAATAATTTTCTCGAATCAACGTTTGGTTTCCATGTTGATTGTAAGTATAATTCGTTTTAATTCATATTTTTTATTCTGATACAATTTGCTGTTATAAATTTATAGTAATTTTCACTGTTTCGCATATATCCAGGCGTGGTGTCTAATATGTAGCATTTCTGAGTACATGTAATTTTTGCAATGCTAGTGTCTAAGATGAGCTTTGTAACTTTGTTTGACCTGATGAGTGCAGTGGAAAAGTTTAAACAGAAAAAGATCTTAAGAAAACTGATGGAACCAAGAAGGGGAAATTAAATGATGTTCCCAAACTTGATGCAAATCAAGCAGGAGGGAAGAATTCTGATCAATGTACTTTAATATTAACGGAGGGTGACTCAGCCAAGGCACTTGCAGTCGCTGTAAGTGTTTGTGCCATGAATCAGGGAAATGTGAATATTGAATTTGGTAGTACTGTGACATGTTTCGACATCACTTTCCAATTTAATTTTTTGTTATTTTAGTTATCTTTATGCTATCAGGTGGCAGGAATATCTATTTTTTGGGAAGCTACCACTCACCAACAAATGGAGAATAAAGAGATAGTAAATAGAAAAAAAATCCTTGTTCTACAGGAAGATAAAATATATGACAGCATTAAATCTTTAAGATACGGCCATCTGATGATAATGACAGACCAGGTACATGATCTTTGTATAGCGGTTCTTAGTTTCTTTAAATGTTCCCCCTGTATATTTGGTTGTGTTTTGAGACTTTTTATATTTGTTTTCTAAGCCTCCAGATGTTTTGTATCTCCATGTCTAATGTCGGCACATGTTAATTTAGGCAACTCACAAAAATGGAAATGTGTTATCTTTCTACACAATTCCTGAGTATGAAGCTTGGAGAGAATCATTGAGTGGATCGATAACCAGCTGGACCATATAGTAAGAAGTAATGCTAGTTTGTTTTCCTCTTTATATGTTTTCGAGTTCAGGTTTTGTTCGCTTGCTGATTAGGTATCACTTGTTGCGTGGACCATACAGGGTTTGGGCACAAGTACCTCTAAAGAGGGCAAGGAGTATTTCATAGATCTGGACAAGCACAAAAAAGATTGTGTGGGTTGATGAGAAAGATGGAGATGCTTCCTCATATCAATCAGCTTATAGAATGGGACAGAAGGGCTAAGGTTCTTATCAATGAGATTATTAGTCGTTATGAAAATTATTGGCAACGGGATAGTTTATACGCTGCAGCTGATCCAAATTTGTTGTCGCATGGAGATTTCTGTTGTTGGGGAAAGAGGTACAGCCAGATAAGTGGAAGAAGCCTTTGGGAAATAGTGCGAGTAGAATTGGATAAAGAAAAGAGGGTTTTCAAAACTAGAAACTTTTATTATTGAGGAAACTTTAAATATTGAATTTGAAAACTTCTACTATTGAATATGTACTATGGTATTTGAATTTAATTATATGGATTTTACAATCTTTAATTTTAATTTTAATTATGTTTCTTGTTTATTAGATGATGATGATGAATGATAATTGATAATTAATGATAGATGATGATAATGAGGATATGATAATGATATGGTGATGATATCATATATATGGATGATGAGAAATTTTATGTGGACTTATATTTAAAATCGTATAATGTATTGTTTATCCCGAATTTTATGTGAATTTTATGTAAGAAATCAAGAAAGAATCATCACTGGTAAGAAATTAAATATAATTGCAAATATGCTAGGGTTTACCTTACCTCTTGCGTATTAGATTGCTGTGAAATCATCAAGGGTAACGTGCTAGATCTTTGTTTCACATGACATTGTAGATGGAGGGGTGAGTTGCCTGACATTGTCAGTCCTGAGAAGTGCCAGCAACATCTTTAAATATATAGACCAACAATATCTTTAAATAAATGTTAATATAAAAAATTAGACTTGTAACGTCTTTAACGATAACAAGAGCTGAAAAAATATAAGGTAACAAACAATAAGATTATGTTGAAGAAGATACCTATTTAAAATTGAAATCATCACCTGTATTGTGCTAGATCTTTGTCTTAAAAAATTCAACACAAAAAAAATTGATTAGTAGATAGATGGGTGAGTTGCCTGACATTGTCAGTCCCGAGAAGTAACAGCTTCCTCGGACGGATGTCAACCCACGTTTTCAAAAAATAAAAAGATTGTATTTATCTAAATGTAAATACATACACCTATAACATCTTTAATTATAACCAGAGCTGAAAAAATGAATAGTAACAAACAATAAGATTAAGGGGAAAAGGATACCTGCTTAAAGTTGAAATCATCACTGCCACTGGTAATGAGATAGATCTTTGTTTTAAAAAAATCCAACACGGGAAATGGATTAGTAGATAGATGGGTGAATTGCCTGACATTTTTAGTATATAGACCTGTAAACATCTTTAATGAAGATAAAGATAAAGATAAAACATAGATAAAGAAGATACCTACTTAAAGTTGAAACAGACCATTATCAATAGCTTCATCAAAGTCGATGTTGTCTTCTGTAGAATGTGACGAAGAGACAATTACACTCTCAAGGTTGGGAATATTTGTACCTGTAGCTGTATTATTTACACCTCTTTTTTCGCAAAGGGAATTCCAGTGAGAAATTGCTCTGTCAAAAAATGAATAGTAACAAACAATAAGATTAAGGGGAAAAAGATACCTGCTTAAAGTTGAAATCATCACTGCCACTGGTAATGAGCTAGATCTGTGTTTTAAAAAAATCCAACGCGAGAAATGGATTAGTAGATAGATGGGTGAATTGCCTGACATTTTTAATATATAGACCCGTAACATCTTTAATGATAAAGATAAAAGATAGATAAAGAAGATACCTACTTAAAGTTGAAACAGTCCATTATCAATAGCTTCATCAAAGTCGATGTTGTCTTCTGTAGAATGTGACGAAGAGCCAATTACACTCTCAAGGTTGGGAATATTTGTACTTGTAGCTGTATTATTTACACCTCTTCTTTCGCAAAGGGAATTCCAGTGCGCAATTGCTCTGTCAAACGGAAAGGTTTCGAGGGAGTATCGAGAAACGTAACACCTCATGCAACTTTCCAGATTTTTGTCCAATCTGTTTCTCAGTTTTGATTTTATAAATGACAATGCACTGAAAACCCTTTCATCCTCCACAGACCCCAAAATCATTGTCTGGCATAACTCATATAGTCTGAAATACTCACTGATATCTTCTTGTAAGATAGAACTTTGAAAGATTCCTCGCCACAGCCTTGTAATAGCACCACTTTCAGAAGGTTGATCTAAATTCTTATATTGGTTCCTCATTGTTGTTGCAAAATTGGTTGACTGAAACTTCAATAAATCGGCATTCAGTATACCTTTGATTTCCGTACCCTTGAGCTCTGAAGTCTTTGTAAATTGTTCCATTATTGTACCCATTGATTTATGGAAATGCTTTTGACAAAGTCTCGCACGGCCACCACCTCGTATTCCAAAAATTCGGATTCATCACACCCATTGCTTCCAGAATTTTATCTTTACAGAAACGTTCCCTAATTTCTGATGACAAGGTTTCTGAAATTTTTTTAAGCTTTATTCTTGTCTCAACTATCACAGACTCAAACAAATTACGTGTCACAGGAACATCTTCTCGTTCCGATCCTCGTAATATCTTGACGTCTTTGCAAGATGTGCATGGTATTTCCCTCCCATTATGAGAGATGCATAGGTGATCGTGGATATTAAATCTCAAAAAGGTGTTAGGATTTTTTAAGATCTAATAAATCTCTCCAATTTTCAAAAACAGTGCATCAAAACTATCACGGGAACAAGACAATATATCAAGACTTTGACATACCATTTTCCTCATCCGTATAAAATCCACGATATAGATCAATCGCCTGTGCATGCTTCATCAGTGTATTGATCTCCTTTAACATTGGAAGAATACCAACCAATGTAAGCAAAGTCTCCAAATCAGTTAAGCGGAACAACAGGTCCCTTGCCCTATCAACTTCATGATGGTATTTGTGCATGAAACCAACCAATGAAGGATACTCCTCGCGAACTCTCGTCATTGGTTCATACAAAGAGATCCATCTAGTCTCCACATCCTTCAGAAGTTTTTTGCCGTCTGTAATTCCAATTGCAAATTTTTGGAACTCCAGAAAACGCTTTGGGCTGCTTGACATATAGGCATGGAGTTCTCTTATTAGGTCTTCTAATTTAGCAACATTTTCATGGTTGCTTACCATTTTATATGCTAAATTCATTCTGTGAGCCATGCAGTGAATTGGTAGCATATATGGGGCCACTGTTGTTTGTAATCTAACACAGAGCCCTGTTCGGTGACCCTGCATGACAGATGCACCATCTGCTCCAACGCATACTAACTTCGTAGCAATTTCATAATCAGTCATACCAGCAACATCTTTCAAATGAGAAACAACTATTTTGTATAGGTTTTCAGCATTGCAGTTTTCAACCATTTTCATAACACCCAACAGATGAGGTGTCCTTATATGATTTTCTAATGTATAGATGTGGATACATACCCATGCGGTGTTGATTATCTTTGTCACTTCATCAATTGAAAGAGAGATAAAGTTTGCTTTTTTTACATTCTCTTTCAAATCTTCCTTCTCTATCATCGAGAGGCATTTTGCCATTTCCCATCCACTACTCTCAGACCAATGAGACTGAGGTACATTCAGCATTCCATTAAATTGATACAAAACTTTGAAATCAAGGAAATCTGACATCGCCCTTCCTTTTTTAAGTATTTGAAAAAGAGTAGAGAATTGTATGAATTTTGCATGTAGATTTGTTTCTTTCATCTTACCAATATGCGATGTGATTGTTCCTCCCTTTTCCAACAGATGTCTGTGTTTTTTCTGCTCTGCCTCATATTCCGCTGCGTATCTGACATGCATGCACTCCTTTTCAGTTTTCCACCTATGTGTTTTGATTTTCTGGCCATCCGCCCCTGTTACAGTTAAATATTGTTTTCCACAATGTTTTTCTATTGTGTCCAGCTTCAGTTGCATTTTTTGTTGCTTTCCCAATTTCCACGTACATATTGTACATGTACATTCACATGGGATTTCTTCAGAATTAGATGATTGTACAGGTTCAATAAATGGAAATTTAGCTGCCCAATCAAACTTGTATGTCCTGCCAATGGTCCACATATTCTTGTTTGTTTTCAATGCTTTACTTTTTTGAGTAGAATTTTGAGGAATATCGCAATCACCTGGTTTCCTCTTTCTTGGACCAGAGTTTGATATTGATTTTGTCTTCCATTTTTCCGAGTGTTTGTATCGTGATATCTAGCGCACTTCGGTTACACCCCAACAGAACAATATCTTCAAGATCGGCATATTATCGTAGGTTTCATTTGTTTGACCGTGATACGTGCGAGAATGCATGTCCACCTCAATAATGCCTTCCACACAGTCAGTATTCTGATTCTTTTTGGTGGCATCTATATGATTGGTATTTACATTATCTGTATCCGCAGAGTTTCCAAAATACTTGAAGAGTGATTTCTGAGATTTCTTACTTACTTTTAGGTTTTTCGTATTCTTTGAGCTGGCACCTTCCATTATTCTGAAAAGAGTCCTGCGTCAGCAAAAGAACCAAGAAGCGAATCTGTCCAGTCTCTGAGGTCTTGTCGCGCGTGAACTGTCTGAGGTCGCGCGTCAACCCTTCCTCAGTCGCGCGTCCACCCTTCCTCTGTCGCGCGTCACTTCGTAGCCCAAGTCGCGTCGCACAGTCGCGCTACGCTGCGTCGCGCGTCGTGTCTCGCTCGCGCGTCAAGAAGCTCGCGTCGCTGACTTTCGTCGCGTCGTCAGAGCTTTTTCTTGCGCGCGTCGATTCAGCTCTTGTCGCGCGTCGCTGCTCTTGTCGCGTCACAAGACAGATCTTGTCGCGCGTCAATATTGCCCTTGTCGCGCGTCAACACTGCATTTGTCGCGCGTCAACAGTAATATGAATCTCTGGTGCTCAAGGGTATGCGAGTTCAAATTTCACAAGTATTGGTAATTTGGTAAGCTACTTGAGGTATACTACCCGTGAATCACATAGGTTTTTATAGGAGATGTTTTCAAATGAAGGCGAAGCCGACCCCCCAAAAAAAATATACTATATATTTTAGGCGAACAGGACACCGACCCACTCCGAAAAATTCGCCTTTTCAAATTTTCCTAAAATGAAATTTAAAAGCTTTGTTCTATCTTGAAAATTTTACAAACTATATTCTATATTTTAAAACCATTATCTTACCAATTATTTTACAATTATTATTAGAATTAAAAATAATACATAGTCATGGTATGTAAACTATTTAATCTAGTTTTGACTTTTGAAATTTGAAATGCTTCAATATATTATATTACTCAATAGATCAAAACAAGATGGGTATAATAAAAGTGTAGTAAAAAGAATGCATGATCTAATATGTATCTTGTGACTTTAAATCACTCATCGATGATGAAAAACATCACAAATCACAACTACATATGATCAAAACATATTGAATACATGAGAAGTTAAGTAGTGAGATAATTATCCACATGTAACAAGAAAACTAGAGGAAAGTGGAAGATCATCCTTGGGAAGGAGGGTACCTAAACAAGAGGGATACACCAAAATATTATATGGGAATATAATCCCATATCGAGATTGAAAATTATATTTCATAGCTAAAGTAACTAAGACACATCACCCAAAGGGAATACATCCAACCACTATGATGCCTACCTACACAATAAAGATATACTAAGAGGGACCATTAACACATTTTTTATGAGAAGGTGGGACCCAATCTCCAATTTGAGGTGGTAGGGTTGAGAAAGGCTAAGAGTAGGAAAGAAAATTTTATTTAGTACCGACTCTACTAATGCCTAGTGGTATGAGTGGAGGGGCCACTATGCTTTGTTCGATAGTGCATAGTTCATAGTATAAGGAGAACTACACCAATAATATAATATATAATATAGGTTATCAAGTTCTATTTCCACTCTCTCATTTTATACTTAGATGCAAAGATAAACAAAAGATATCAAAACTAATTTATCATTATAAAATGTTAAAAAATAGAATCATGTTATTAAAGATAGAAGTATTTCTTGCTTTCCAAAATTGAAATAAAAACTAATGCTATGACTAAATTCCATAGAAAATCAATGTGGTCCAACTAATCGAGAGTAATCCCAAAAATATCTATTATCCTATTTATGGAATTAGGTTAAAATGGATGGAACAAAAAAAATCCAAGATATGGTATTTATTAACATGAAGGCAAGAGTAAAAACATATTCAAAGGTTTCAAAAGGTATAATGAACTTGGGGTTGGGAATTCCAATATGTTAAAGCATCTCCTCGAAGTGAGTTCTTGGTGGAAAAAACACAAGAGAAATTGAGATTCTTTGGGCTTGACCTTAAAATTTTATAATTATCCAATTGAAGTGATAAGGATATGTTATTGGGGAGGAATTAAAACTTTACTAGGTATTGATCTCATGTAAAGTGGGGTAAAAGGGATTCATTAGTTGATATATAAATTTTAGCAAGTGATTTCTCGATTGTAATGTTAAATCTCCACCACTAGTAAATCATTTAAGTGGGCGAGGGCTATAAACCATCAATGTGTAGCATTTCATATACAAAATCTTCTTAATACCTAAAAGAGAGGGAAGGTCAAAGAAAACAAACCTGATGTTTTATTATATATTTGGACAAACAATTCAATCTCCAATAGAGAACATATCTTGAATAGTATCCATGATTTTTATAAATAATCTAAGAGCTTTGATACAACACATTTTAGCTAAATGGATTAAATTTCTAGATGTGATAAGAAACCACCATAAGTTGTGGTTGTTGAAATTCAAAGCATTTATACAAACATTTCCAGCACACTTCAAAAAGAGTTCATAACTTCATAAACTTTCCAAACGATTTTATCACCAAAAAAAAAAAGCTTCAATTTGATCGATGCAGAAGTAATCATGTGCAAAGCCATATGTTGCTCCAATAAATGTTTCATAAAAGGTACTTTGTAGAGAAAAAAATGCATTAGAATAATTTGCCAAGATTCGTTACCATCAACCCCTCCTGCTAATAATCCATACACCAGAGGGAAATAATTTTCCTATGCATATCAATGATACCTATACAATGTTTATCTTGAGGGAGGAAACAACCATTTCAATAGACTCTATAAAATCCTTAGCTACTTAGCATTGTTCCGAAAAGCATCTCTAAGAAGATTGGAAATTTTTTCATAAAATGACTTGGAAGGACCCCACATGAAAAGTAATAAATGCGATAAGAGGAAATAATTTTGGCAAGCACCTCAAGCTTTTCACAATCTTTGGTATGAATTTGAAGTTACCTTTGTGAATTACTTTACCTAAAGACTGCACTTAACAAAACCCTATAGACCTATAACAAATCACAACCAACAAATTGCCACATGGATTCGAGAAAATCACTAAGAAAACCATCAATATTGTTGCTTGAATGAGGATTTAAACCGTACTTCCATTCTTCTGTTGTCTCTTGGGATTGGACTACTAACTTGCAGCAATCCATGAAGGCTGAAGAAATTTTAGGCAGGCAGCTAAGCTGACTATGTGCAGTCTATGTAACTTCAATATGTTCTTTGGCTTGTTTGATTTGCAGAGATTTGGAGAACTCATTAGAGGCAGTATCTCTAATCTGGAGCCAAATTCCAATGCAGATGAGCATGGATTTGAACTTCCCTACCAGCATGACTTTCCACTAGCTTGAGCTCCTGTTTTACTCTGGCCGCTATGGATTACAATTGAGTATCAAAGGAACTGCATTAGAATTGAGAAAATATTCTTTAAAATTCTTTCTGATAGTGGAATCCGTTTTCGACACTTTCTCAAACACACGCATACAACTATTTATAACGCACTATTTTCTTTAGTGGATGCAGATAATCATTTTCGGTAAAAAAACGAGGACTGCTGTAATTGATTGTAATTTTTCTTTATCCTAAGTTAAATTCATTATATTCGTGCAATTGTGAATTATCTAGACTTATTTGTCAAAGTCACTCCCTAAGGCTGGCATCATCAATAGTCGCTTGGAAAAAATCCCATAAAAACTCAGCTAAAAAATGCATTCTCTTCCAAGCTCCAATCCAAGTTCAATTCGCTTCTAAAATAGTTCATGCACTGGGAAAGAAAATTCACATTCATGATTCTATCATAAGTGAAAAATGAAGATCTGTAGATTGCACTGATGGAATAATATAGTACCAGTTCACGCTGAAGCTGATAAGATTGAGAGCATTCTTTATGATCTGTTCATGCATATCTGATTTCAATTTCTAAAGAGCAGTGGCTTTAATGAATGAATATATGCAGATTCAATTTGATCCAACTTGTAGTATAAATATCTGCATATCTTTATGTATATTCACTGATAAGAAAGTATCTAGCTAATATAAATATAAATATATGGGAACTGCAAGTAAGAGATTCAACATTAAATTTTACAAGTCAGAATTTCTAGCTTTTCTACAACTATAAACTTTAACAGCTTAAAATCAGACATCAAGTTGTCTGAGGGCGTGCTTCAACAGTTAATTGATACTGAAAATATGATTGACATCTAACTCATGCAACGGAACATCCAGATCTTAGGGCCAACCAACCCTTGTTTACTCAAGCAAATCAGATCTCTTCCAATATCAATGGGTTAGTGCAATGAGTTACATGGGCTCTGGTTTTTCACATAATCTCCTGCAAGAAAAAAATACAATATAAACGCCACATTACAAGTCGGATTCAAGGTTTACCATTTGCATGAGAGATTAGGGTGCAGACATACCAAGTAATAGAATGCTCCATGTTGCAGGCCTTGCAAGGTGACTCCCATTCATTCACAGGAACTTGTTGGCCAAACTGATCAACCAAAAGGACACCTTGGCCAAACACAGCCCTCAGGTTTATGGGCCCTGTGGGAACTTCATATGGTTTGTTTCCAATAAACACTGTAATTGAACGACCATTGAAGGAGTCCACAGCTGATCCTGAACATGAAATCTATGAGTACGGATGATTCTATGCAAGCTAATGTAACAAGTATTGATAACAAAATCTTGTTCCAAAATAGAGTGAGCATGGGGTAATATACATCCATACCAGTGTTTGCAAGAATATTAGTACTATCAGATGGCATAAAACTATGCTGGAAATTGAGAAATTCTGATGGTGTAAGATGCCCAGAATATGGGAGACCCTCAAATTGTGCTACATTGAAAGGATATACAGCATAATTCTGAAGCTGTGGAAGACCTGATATGGCAGTACTATTATTGAGACATGCAGCCTCATGGCTTATTCCTCCTGTTGCCCCTCTGGGTACTGCTGCTTGAGGGTGGTTGTATTGTTGCATACCATTTTCTTCCATCGTCAGAAAATTTTGATGATAGTAGCCACGTTGATGTTCCAAGGGGTATCTGACAGTAGAATTATCAGGATATATACCTCCATTAGTTGTTACTCCCTCTGCTCGAGGATCAAATGAAGAAGAAGATCCTTCAACAGCAGGTCGAGGCTGATGCGCTGTAGAAGAAGACAAGTCCACAATTCCTTCGGGCTTTTCTTGCATAGCCTTACGATCTCGTTGTCTTTGTTTGGTTTTGGACTTTCTGTTCTGAAACCAGTAGAACACATTAGCATCTCTTACCTCTCCAAATCGTTTTAGCTCAGTGGTGATTCTTGCTATCTCTTGTTTTGATGGATTTCTTTCTCCAGATCTTAATATTTCTTCCAGTATCTGGATCTGTTCTGGTTTTGGATTCCATCTTGTGCTAGGCACTACACCTGTTCCAAACATGGATTTCATAATATATTATTTAGATCTATAATGGTTTAGCTAAAATATATAAGATGAATGAAATAAATCTAGATACAACAAGATGTTTCACGTTAAATACTTATATATATTGCAAACCTTTATATTATTAGAGTATTAGAGTCATCTCCCTCAAAGTAAACAACCTGTGCCTTAATGTTCTACACTCAACAACACAATGTTCAATATTCTGCCTATTTTTATTAATAATACATAAAAACTTATTTTGTTAATAATACATATTATACATGTATAAAAATAGATTGCATGGAATCACATCACAGAGGTCATATCAAACTTATTATTCAGTACTCAAAATATCATAAACAAATCAACAAAATCTACATTACCCGATCACGAGCTATGTTCCTTGACTTATCAGCTAAATTAACGATACGAAGAATGAAATAAAACCATTAAAAGAAAATATAAACTTCAAACTAGCTGATGCAGTGTGGATCTAAAACACTACAAATTATCATTGGCTGACACAGTCAGAACTATTGAAATCAGTTTCATGTATTTATTTATATATACAATTTAATGATGATTAAAATTAATTAGAAAGATAAACAAAAGATGAGGTGGGGGTATTGAATCCAAGAACTATAAAAAAGTGAGGTTGGGTTCAAACCCCAGTGGAACCGAATGGCCACCCCACAGAATGTAGCGCTTGCCAAAATGTCTCAAAAACATTGGAATAGTTATCCATAAAAAAATCTTGCACCATTAATACTAAAAGAAATAACAGTGTAAATTGAATTCTGACCTTCTGCAGAAATGGGTGCTTTATTGGATTGAGAGTATGGTGTTGCAGGTTCCTTCTTCTTAAACAAAGTGGTCCAATTTGTATTGGGAGCCATGATGCCTGATACGATTTCACTACAGCTAGAGCTTAACTTTTCTTTACTTGATCTGTTAAACACTGAAAGAATCAAGTAACATCCGCAGGAGGAACTGATGAGTATATACTTCAAATGCTCAATTTCTCAATTAACGAAATCAGGCGATGTTGCTCTTGTAGTGAAAGTTTGTATGTTTCTTTTTATAGACAACGAACATATCTGTGGTCAGATTGTAAACCTAGAAAATAGCAGAGTGGCCATAGAAAATAGTAGCATGGAAAAAGTGAATCCAGGTCATATGAACAGGGTGGCAAGAGTTAGAAGATTAATCTATAAATTTATAGAGTTGATCTTAAGTAGTAGGCATAAATATGATGGGGCTCATTCTCAACCAATCAAAAAATTAATATTAAAAAATGGTAAGCATTATTGAATTTTTGATTGGTAGAGAACATAGACCCCACCAAGTTTGTGCATGTTAAATAAGGATCGTCAGTGTATAGGGTTATGGCACAAATTGTCATTATATATATTTTTATATTTTATTTTATTTTATTATATAAAGAATTTCAGGGAATATAATGCCAGAGTTTAAAAAACATTGTAGGTGAGCTTTTAGGGTTTTCTCTACGGGTATGTTTATTAAATATTTTGTCACATTCTTTATTCCTAAAATTTTCAATGTGTAGCTGGTGTGTTGTTGAGAATAGTGAGTGGTGTTTGGACTAATTTAATTATATATTTTAAATAAAAAAATTTGTAAGTACTTAGATTTAATCTATCTCAATTATGTATATATTAACAAGTTGAATTGTTGACTAAATAAAAAAAAATGTTTAAAATTTATATTATTTTGGAAAATAAAATAAATTATTAAAATTTATAATAATTTATATTAACTTAAATCTATCTAACTGTCTACAATATGTTTTGAACATATTATTTTTAAGTAAATATATAAAAAAATGAACCAATTTTCTATTTTAAGAAATTTCTAATATATAATTAGTATCATATAAATTTTATATTAAAAATGTTGATATAATATTAATTTGATTAACAAAATTAACATTTTTAAATTTAAATAATTTATAATTAATAATTGAAATATTCTTTATAATTGTTGGTATGATACCAAGAATATACTCACATTTTATAAACACACATGAAACATTTCTATTTGTAAATGACATGTGGAAAAAGCCAACTTACAATGTAAAACCATTTTTTACAACTACAATGCAATTTTCAATATATAGCATATAATATTTATGCTATATTAATTTAATTGGGAATATATAGCCCAAACAATTTTACATAAATAATATCATATAAAAGTATTTTAACCCTTGATTAAATTTTAAATTTACATATAGAATTTTTGATGCCCACAATTTCAACACCAAAGTACAACAAGAAAATTATTTTGTCTTTTTTTTAGTAACATGATACCACATGGGATCAAATAGAGAAACTCAACATCACATAAGACACTTACATAAGCATGGACCCATATAGACAACATGATAACACCATATGCAAGTCGATGCCACACTTTCCCTAATGATCAATTACTAGAAATGATCCAACCACAAAAGGACCAAGGATTGGCAAGTCCACAATGCATCATTACCATGGTTACATCCTAGTTACATTTAAAATTCCAAGAGAATTTATTGTGCGAGGATAAATTCCCATTCTCAACCTACATATTCTTAATTTCGTTTATGATTCAACTTATAACAAGAACTCTTAGTTTGGCTTTTTCTCCTTACCATAGTTCCCATAACTCAATAGGTTATTTGCCACATATTTAATGCATACAAAACTCGTGATGCTCATTCTTATGTAAGGGTTCTCAAATATTTTTTTGTTTAAATTTTACCCTCATTACGCAAGGAAAAAATAACATGAAGTCAAGGGAAGAAATGTTAAGATTTAAAGGAGATTTAGAGTCAAGTTACCTCTTCCTATTAACTTCCCTCCATTAGGGTACCTTTATATTCCTGTTATAGCTGATATAGTTCACTAGTTGGTTTGAGTCAATTCAACATTTTCACATCTTGAAATTTTATTTATTTATATATATTTAAGAGTTTATGTTTGCTCGAAAGTTTGATCTCACAAAGAGCAATTCATATTATTATTTTTACAACATGAGAATGCCTAATTAAGTTGTAAGGACTTTAGGTATGACATTATTCCTAAATGAAAATCTCATTTACTCTTATACTCTTTACACTTACATCATACTTTGGTCTCACTTTGGTCCCACTATTAGCATTGTTTTAGAACAATTGTAAATCAAATAACACATAATTTACACTTATGGATTCAATACTACAAGGAGTGTAACCTAACACAAGACAAATCATTTCATTGCTCTTAGACACTCAAGTATTAAATGCATATTACAAGTGAGACATCTAATACAAATTTCATGCATTTCAAATACCTTCCAAGGAACTATTTCAATCATTGGGTAAAAATGCATCAAAATTTCTTTAAACAATAACCTTAAGAGAGGTCCCACAATCTATTAACTTCAAAATCATTCCAGGGTGGACACTACACCCTACTACAAGATAATAAAAGAGAGTTCTAATATCTTTAACTCACAAAACCTTCGAGCAACACGAGGTAATCCGCTACTACACACCAAGGGAATACTTTTATCTAAGAAGGACAAAAGGGTTAAAAACAAGAGTTTATTGCGTAGGTACTTTGACATGTAGACTCCACTCGTGTCATTTAAATCTCACCATGAGATCAATCGTAGGAATAACACCAACTACCTTTGCATGGTTTTGGCCACTCACTAGGGTACCAAGGGAAATTACACATAAGGGCTTACGAGACCAAGTTCTCGATTTCTCCATTTTGTTAAGTCAACATATGCCAGCTTTTTTTTTTTTAATTTTCTAAGAGTTAGTTACAATTTCCACCCGCAAGTTAACCTCTTAATCAGCCAAGGTTTAGTTAATTTCAATTTCACTTAAGGATCTACGCCCAACTATAGATTAGTTTAAGGTGAGAAAACATATTTATCCTATAAAACCTTTGTAAAAGACCAAGGTGTTATGTTGTTACTAGCCAAGGTAACACATTTATCTGTGAGGAACTAAAGAGATCATTAACAAGAGTTTAATGCATAGTAAAACTAGTTCACTAACTCCATTTGTGTCATCTGGATCCCACGAAGAGTTCATTCGATGATGAAGTTAATCCTAGATCTAACTTCATAAGAATTTGGTGGTCCACTAGGATACCAAGGAAGTTTTAGTTCTACTTACCCCATAATGGAAAGTGTTGATGCAAAATCACAAAGACTTCCGAATGGCCTTAGATCTGATTAAACATTCAGTGTGATCTACATAACATTGGACCATCTCTCAAGCTGTGGGACTTGCGAACTTGAGATGGACCTTCGGACAAAGCTAGCTTCTTCTTCCTAAACTACCTGCCACAAGCTACTCTAGTGCAGGTAAACTATCTAATCCTAATCTAACCTTCCAAGGAGACAGGGAGAGAGAGAAAAACATAAAAATAGAGCCTACACTAAAGCGGTGATACACCAGAAAGGATGTAGCTGGTCATAGTCTCAGCCTGCCTCGAAATGGATAGAGTACTTGAGAAAAGGAGAGGGTGGACAAGATGCACCACATACTAGAGATAAAATTCACACGGTAACACCATTTTAACCCATTAAACACAACTCCCAAACCTGCAATATACATTAGAAGTATGCACAATATACCCCGTAATGACGAGAGGCAAGAAGAGAAAATAAAATAAGCAAATGATGGATAAGATGCATTATGAAAAATATTTTATTGCTCTAAAAGTTCAAACAAGTACATCATTCGTGGGCAAGAGGCAAGAAAATGACATTATAGAGATAAGAGAGCATGCTTAGACTCCACATTCTACCTAAGGAAGAAAGAAAGAGGGGGCAGGAGAGAAACAATGACCAACCCTTGAAATATGCCCCTCCTTTACAATATATAGAAAAATAAAAAAGAAGGAGAGAGGAATAATTTGAACCCTTCTCTAACCACCCCTATAAGAGCATTGAATCCACGCACTTAATGATGGGATTTACTACGAAACCCATGCCCCGTGTGTTGTCCCTCATCGAACAAGAAAAGAGGCCCATTCTTCATCATGGCGGTAGGTGGGTGACTTGAAAACCTCTAAAATGGCAGGGTGAAACATTAATGGTGGAAGGTGAGTAAGCTTCGGTACCAAGAGCTTTCCAAAACTTCCTCCCACTCAAATCGAGCTCCTAGTTGAAATTCATGACCGCTGTCGAAGGCGCTTCAGGTTTGGGGTCTATTTATGCAAGGTCCATGTGGTGGCCCCGCACATATTAAGGTTTCAGCCCCTTCCTTTCACTCTTGAAGTTACACCAATGAGACATGTGGCATCATCTTTGGGCCTACTCTCTTTCCTTTGTATTCTTTCTAAGTCCTTCTGTGGTAGAGACACTCTTCCTAACCCAAGACATGTGGAGAGCTAGTACACGTTTGGGGACCGCTTTTGGATTCACTCTTGAAAGAGCTCCAAAGAGACACGTGGCTCCTTCCATGGATTTTATCTATTTCTTTGTGTTTTGGCTAAGTCCATTTTGTTTGGTGGGGCCATATGTCTTACCCTGGACACGTGGAGGCTTCGGGCTGATTTGGAAATTGGCCCCCCAAATTTTACCTTTGAAGTTGTGCCAAACCGACACGTGGAGGATTCGTTAACCCTTCTATACTTAGTCGATTCAACAGCTAGCTCGACCCCCTTCTTTGACTCGACCACGTAACGAGCCGTAGATACTGGGGGACCCGCTCTTGATTCATCCTTTAAAGTCACGCCGAAGAGACACATGGAGGATCCTGCTGATGCTTGGACTTTTCAACACTTGGCTCTGTCTCCTTTTTGGACTGGGACGGAGTGGAGGGATTATGCTAGTTCAAGGTCTCTTTGGGCTACGCCTTTGAAGTTACATTGATGAGGCACGTGGAAGCTTCATGCTCGTTTGGGGTCTACCTCCAAATTTTAACTCTAAAGTTACACCGATGAGACACGTGGAGGATTTCGTTCGCTCCTTTATACTTAGTCAATTCAGTCCCACGCCCATTTGACTTTTTGTTGGACCTCTAGTGTTATCCAAAATTCACCCCTCAAGGTAATTTTGATAACATGCATCAAATTCTTTTGTCCCAAGCAATTATATTGAGTCCGGGTAAAAGTCATGTTTCTAGGTCCCCGCATTTTTATAACTCCTGTTTAAGAAGAAGAGAGCAAGTTCTGAGAAAATGTGAAAAAATTGCAAAAAAACAAGCTCGGGCCAGAAAAAATCATGAAAAATGGCTAAGTCCTAGTCCTCACAATAGTCGGGACATGAGGGACATCTGGGCGCGAACCGGCTGAAAGGCCGCTAGGCGGTCTGCGCAACATTTGGGACATCCGGGCCAAAGGGACACGCAGACGCGAAAATCCGAAGCTCGGCCGAAAAGTTGAAAAAAAAATGACTAAGCTGTTGAAATAGGCGTTTGGGACATCCGGCGTAGTACGCGGACCGGCCGGATCAGCCGAAATGAGTCAAGGCAGCCCGAAATAGTCCGGGACGTGCGGGCCAAAAGTACACGAACCGACCGGATCGGCCGAAATGAGAACTTTTGTCGGAGGCAGTTGGGACAAAAAGCGAACCGGGCCGAACCGGGAATCGGAAAAATTGTCCCGGATGGTCCAAAGCAAATGGGACATCTGGTATACAGGCGAAATCGCAAACCGGCCGGTTCGGGCCGAAATCAGAGGGGAAATTTCAGCACTTTGTGCTGAAAGTGGGATAAAGGGACGCGCGGGACACGGATAGCCGAAGGAGCCGAAAGCCAATCAGATCACGCCACGTGTCACCGGAGAAAAAGGGACATGGAAGCCCATTTCGGACGGTTCGGAAGAATTTGTCCCATTCAACATTGGGACATTTGGGATAAAAGGATGCGAAGGGCACGAAAATCCGAAGCGGCGAAGGTAGAGAAGAAAAGTCAACGTTTGACCCGTGAAACTTCAAACGGCCATAACTTTTGACTCGAGCTTCGATTTTGATAAAATTGGAGTTTTCGAACGAGCACGACGCCCTCTACACCACGTAAACTGGATTTATTATTTTTAAATGAGGGTAGATATATTTAAATAAAATAAACATATTCGGCTCATTAATTAAATGCTCATTCCCGTTAAATGACGAAAACACCTCGTCAAACCCAAAATAGCCGCCTACACTCGAAAGGCCATAAATTTTGCATTTCTCAACGAAATCGCACAAAATTGGTACCGTTGGAATCATGGTTCTGAGCCCGATGCATAGAAATCAAGAAATTCTAGATTTGATCAGGAATTGATTGAGTGATTTTTAAGAAAACGTGGCCAGGTTCAGAATAATGATTTTATTTGGTAGTTGGAGTGCAATTAAGAGGCATGGTCATCCTTCTTCTCTGCATTTTGCAGCACATGGGACAGTATGGGGAGCCTTTTGCAATCAATATACAATCATTTCACTCAATTTAATGCCTCTTATAGGTGGTTGAAGGATAGATTTCGGGATTTCCATTTTCCCTTCTCTTCTCCTTCCCTTTTTTTCTATAAATTGGAGTGTTGGGCTCATTGTAAGAGAGAGAGTTTTGGGTAGCAAAGCTCTATCAAAATTGCTTTGTGAAGCCAATGTGTTGCAGGCCCTTGTAGTGGACTCCTTGCATGGTGATCTAGGCCCTTATCTTGTAATAGATTGAACTGTGCATATTATGAAGCAATAAAATATCGGTTTGTGGATATATCTTCCCTGCTATGTGTTTTCTTGCATTCTTCTTGCCCTTTTAATTTCTACAAGAATATTGTGTCTATTATTATGTTCTTGCAGGGATTCATTATCATTGTGTGTGCTTGAATACTACTTTGTGAATGTATTTTTGCTAGATTATGGGAGAACTGTCATCACCTCTTCTAGTGTGCACTTTGCCTCTGTATTTCACACATTTGGAGACTACTCTCACACCCTCTTTTTCTGGTGTATCACCGCTTTAGTGTAGGCTTTCATTTTTATGCATTCTCTCTCTCCTTGGTCCCTTGGGAATTTAGATTAGAACGGTTAGTTTTTCCCGCATTAGAGTAGATTGTGGCAGGTAGTTTAGGAGCAAGAACCAACTTTCTTTGGAGGTCTATCTCAAGTAGCAAGTCCCATAACTTGGAGATAGTACCCATGTTATCCAATCACACTGGATGCTTAGAGTGATCAAGCTAGAAACTTGATCAACATCCGAAGGGTGATGTGATTCGGTGATAACACCTAGGACATGTGGAGAGATGGCGCTTATTTGAGTCTTTTCTTTGGGTCGCACCAAAGCTACACCGAGACGACATGTAGTTCTTTTCTGCGGCCTTAGACTTTTCAAAAATGATTTAACTTTTGAGGCTCTAATGATACATGGAGGGCTCGAAGCACTGAGAAACCATTTGCCATGGTCCCCACTTGGAGGCTGATTAAACCCTTAGAATTATTTTGATGAGGCGGTGGATAGAATGTGGAGGCCATTTTTTACGGCTCTTTATACTTGTGCGATTTAATATTTGGCTTTTTCTTTTCAAAATCTTACCACAATGTGAGGGCCTATGCATCATTTGGGGTCTCGAAATTTTGTGCACCATGCCAAAAGTGTATAGAGACACATGGAACCTTCCATGGTCCTTTTATACTTAGTCCGATTTAAAGAATTTATTACTTTCTCCATTTGTACATAGTAGCTTTGATTTTCAATTAACAGTATTTGGCCTAAACACAACCTTTCCCTTTTATTGTTTTGGATTGATGGCAAGTTCTTTTGAACCACTCCTTATATTTTCATTTGAGGCATGTATGATCAATTTTATACAAAAATTGGGATAACATGTTGGTAACTCACATGACATCTTCTTAGATGAAGAGACCATGGAATAACCTTGGAAGTATCCATTGGAGCAAATTTGGAGTCATGAATGAGATCCCTGGTATTGGAAGTCGATCCTCGAATCGTGAGCCTTCATGCTAGCACTTGGTGACCATGAGCGTGCCCCGATGTAGTCCGCACTCTCATTTTTAATAAGAAAGTATTGAAGGTGAGGTTATGATGGATGTAGGAAATTGTCTTATCATGTAGGGCTTCATTTCTATTGAAAGTTGCCATGCTACAATATTCACCCTGGACAACTCATCAAAAGCATTAATATAACCTGGATACAGAAAATCACCACGACAACTAGTTGTATCAAAATGGAAATATCATACATGCCCCAAGTGTTCTAATTCTCTAGACCTAAAAAACAAAAAATCACTTATTGGGGATTTAGGAGGAAATGATGAAAAATCTACTCCTACTACCTACACTAACCCTAACAAAGAAAATCTAAACAAATCCTGCTACACAGGAGAAATAACTTCCTTTCTCAAAATGGACATGATATGAGCACTACACATGTGGCTAGGTTATAATTAGTGAGAAGTCGACAAGAGGCCAATCTTCCACCCAAATCATCAAGGTATCAACATTAACGAAAAATACCTCTCAAACTAATTGACACTAGACTCCTGCGGAGGTGTTGATGATGACAGGTAAATAGTGTTGGTGCTTTGATACTCATCCTCATCAAATGTAAACCCTGGAGTGGGTATGAATGGTTTTTTTCTTCTCCTTAGCTCTAAAAACCAAAAGTACTGACTAGGAATGGTCTAATCGATGATGGATGTGCCCATTCTCTCGAAATTCAACTCAAAAGTGGAGTCCTGGCTGAACTTCCCGGGTGAATGAGGTGGGAGAGATTTAGGTCTTCACTATTTCCTTCCTCCTCCACAAGAAAGAACATGGGAGATTAATATCCTCTAACCTTAGTTCCCAGGGCCGCTATGAGACACATGATGTTGTCCTTGAATTCTCTCCTCCATGGCAAGTAGACTCATGTGCTTAGAAGGTGGATGATGGAGAGAGAACATGATGTGATTTTCTTAGGCTCGTCTCCGTCAAAGCAATATTCCAAGTCGGAGAGATAATGCATCCTCATTGTCCAATGGTAGTGTGCTCGACCTCCTCCATGGTGTCCTTTAGATCTGAAAAATTCTCACCATGGTTCCCTCATCTTCAAACAAGAAGTTTGAAAGATCAAACTCTTTATTCAACATTGAGATTGAAAGGGATGAAGTGGGAGGAATAACTGTTAAGGCTTTCTTGGCAACCATGTGTAACTTGAAGCCTTTAAAAATGTATGGTTCTCTTCCACACTTTAGTTTGGAATGTACTCCTTCTTCGCTTTTAGTAGCTTTTCTTTCATGCTTGTGATGTCTCCAGCTTCCACCACCAGGCTTGATCTCATCCTCTTCCATAGGCTTAACCAACAAGGGAATCTTTTCAATGCTAAGTCTAAGAGCCAAGCTCACCAAGCTTCTAATCATCTCTTATTTGCCTAGCTCTTCTGAATTGTTGCTCTACTTGACTGGTTTTGGAGTTTCTTCATGACATGGGCTCGTAGTAGGAGAGTGGCGGCGTGGTCTCCACTAGTTTTTTTTTATCTTTGATGGAGGGGAAGGCATTTCATGGCTCTTGTGGAGGAATTGAATTCAGGAAGGGAATATTCTAAAAAGAATAATTATTAAGGTGAGATGGAAGGCTAGGGATGGAGAAGGGAATAAAGCACTACGGGGTAGACAAAGGAAAATATACTCATGACACTTTATTAGGAAGACCCAATAATGATCAAAAAGAGGAAAAAAAATCTATGAGATGACAAACTCACCCATTAAGGTTATCCTTCATTGTGTCCAAATAAGCCTCAATCTCCTGGTCCATATGTGAGTTGGGGCAGAATTTCAACCATGAAGTCGAAGCTTCTCAATGCGTAGTTAGATAATTTCTTGGCATAGGGCCAAGCCATGGACAAGGTGCCCTATAGCCAATTAAAAGCTTTCGTCTAATTTGTGGCCCTTGATTAAAATGCCTCCTTTTTTGAATCTTCTCGTAAATTAGAATTCTCCATGTAGTAATTTCAAAATGCATATCCCTCTAATGGCAAGTCTCCATGACAAAGAAATGAAAATGATCCTCATAGGGGTAGCCATAGTGATTTCAGATTTGATAATAACATATGATCTTGGAGGAGTTGAAGAAATACATAAGGAGGAGGCTTGCTCTAGTTGTTGGTGTAAGTGTGAATTGAGCCGATGATGAAAAATGAAGTCATGATTGCACCTTCAATGGAAGAAGATGAAAGATGTGGAAAGAATGTGTTTAGTTTGGAAATGGATGGGCAGAAATTCTACAACTCATGCAGGATGGGCTTTTTCCACTTGATGGAGTCATAGATGTGCTTCATGTGCTTAAAAGCTTAAATCTCTTTCAAGAAAAATCATTACTTTATGAAATGAAGTGGTAAGGTAGCAAAATTTATCCTACCTCTGTATTCATCCTTAGTATCAAGATAAAGTTAACATTATGATTTTTTTTTGATAATGGACCATAACTCTAAAGAAACTATAACTTTGATGTGATTTGCAATTTTGAACATCACTTGACAAACTGAGAGTTTGTCCATATAAAATCAAGTCAATGTCGAATGGCCTCCATACTCGAAACACACTTGCATAAATTAAAATTTCTGAATTGGAAATAACTGAAAGATAAAAAGACACCTGCAGGTTCACAACAAAAATTATACTGAAGAAGGATCACATAACATGAAATCAGAAGTTTACAAAAAAAAAAAATAGAAATAAAAAAACATTAACACATTGATCCATCTTCCTTGGAATGAGTGGCCAACTCATTCCTTGGAAGAGGACTTAATTCATATTTTTAATTCAGAACTTAGAATAACTTTACTTTCAAAAGATTGGAAAGAAAGAACAAATCTTTATTTCTTGGGAGAAAATAATTACATATCTAAGTGTGGAAGGTTGCATTTATAATTTATGCATCCAACCAACTCCTTATTTTAGGAGATACAATATGATCTTATCTTTATTCTAATCCTAACAACTAAGATCTCCATCTCCACAAAATATGGAGAGAGATATATTATTGGAGTCAAAGTCTTATCTCACTTATTTTAGGAAGATTTGCTCCCAAATCTTCTCCTTGCTTTTGGTAACAAGAATCATAATGATTTTATTCTTCTACATTATTGGAAGGAGGATTTTTCTCAAAATATGATTTTGACCAAATACCTTTCTTGGATTTTCCATTTGACTTTGTTGTTTTTTTGACTGTGGAACTTTTGACGCTTGTTTGATATGCTTTTTCCTCGGACTGCAGTTCACTAAAAGTTAGATTTATCTTCATTGGTAAAACTTGTTACAAATATGAATGAGGTTTTTTTAAACACATTTCTATGAAAAAAAACCTCTCTCTCATATTTTCCATTTGACTTTTTTTTTTTCGTTTATGGAACTTTTAGTGCTCTCATCTCGATACACTTTTCTCTGGATGCAACTCACTAAAAGTTAGATCTCTCTTCATTGGTAAAACTTGTAGAAAATATGAATGAGGTTTTGTTAAACACATTTCTATGAACAAAAACCTCTCTCATATTTTCCATTTGAATTTTTTTTTTTTTTTATGGAACTTTTAGTGCTCATCTGATACATTTTTCCTCGGACTGCAACTCACTAAAAGTTAGATCTCTCTTTATTGGTAATACTTGTAGAAAATATGAATGAGGTTTTTGTTAATCACATTTCTATGAACAAAAACCTCTCTCATATTTTCCATTGGATTTCTCTGATCTTTCACAATTCTCTCAAAAATTGTCAAAATTAAAAGTTTTCAGAACTTTCTAAAAGTTCTAAAACTAAATATTAGTTCGGAACTAAGTTTCTAAAGTTCAAAACTAACTCTGTAAGTTCTAGAACTAACTCTCTGTGAGTTCTAGAACTAAACTTCATGAGTTTCTGAACTAAACTTGTGAGTTCGAACTAACTGCGAGTTAAGTTAAATCTGAGTTTTAGAGCTAACTTAAAACAACTATAACTTTTGCATATGATCTCGGATTGAGATGATTTTTTTGAACTTGCATAATTTTTTGAGAGGAATCTGAATATGAAATCAGATTTGAGTTTAGATATACCATCCATGATCAATTCCACTTTTCTCAATACTAGCATTATCTTTCCTTTATGGCCTATATACATAAGACTTTGCATCTTTTCCCAAATAATCAATAGGATTAGTCAACAAAATAGATAACAAAATATTTCTAAAGAATGAACAAGATATATATCCTATATTCTATCTTAAGAAAACTATAAGTTCCTAGATTACATTTAAATCCACTTTCAAAGGTAACTTGGAAGGACAAAATAATGGTAATTTATGGCCAATTTATGGCCTCATCATTTGCCCCACACTTAATCTTATGCATGTCCTCATGCATTATATTATTATCTCCTCTTCTTAGAGTCTTCTCGCATTGAGCTTATGCATGTATGCATTCCATATATAGTTCAAAGACAGGTTCTTGTGGATCTCTTTCTGTTATTTTTAATTTCCTTTCTTTTGTAGCAGGTTCTTGTGTGGATCTCTTCTATTGTTTTTGATTTTCTTTCTTGTACAATAGGTTCTTGTGTGGATCTCCTTCTATTTTTTTATTTTCTTTCTTTTACAATAGGTTCTTGTGTGGATCTCTTTTGTTTTTTTTTTTCTTTCTTGTACAATAGGTTCTTGTGTGGATCTCTTTCTGTTGTTTTTTATTTTTTTTCTTTTATAAACAAGTTCTTGTGTGGATCTCCTTTTGCTGTTTTTGATTTTCTTTTTTTTTTACAATAGGTTCTTGTGTGGATCTCTTTCTGTTATTTTTGATTTTCTTTCTTTTTGTACAAAGGTTCTTGTGTGAGATCTTCTTCTACTTTTGATTTCTTTTTTTTTACTTTCTTTGTATTAGGTTCTTGTGTGGATCTCCTTCTGTTGTGTCTCATATCTAAAATCAAAATGCATACCTCGTGCTTCTCCTTCTCTCCCACACTTAAGCTCATGCATGTCCTCATGCATGTTGTTTATTCATGGCTTGCCCATAAATTAGACTCTAAAATTTTGATTGCAAAGAGGTGCACATATTTTTCATATAAGTAGGGGAGATATGAATTTTATCTTGCCTTCCTTGGAGATTTTAAAAGTGGATCTAGTTGTAATAAAAAAACTTACAATAAAGCTTAAAAATAAAATAGTAGAACAAAATAACTTGATCATACCTCTAGTTGTCCTTGTCATCCTATTGTTAACATGGTCAAATAGTGTCGAGAAAGAAGCCACCAGGTAACAGTTGATTGCTTTTGAAGAAGAGCCACCACCTTTTTGTTTTTTAATTGGCCAACAAGTTGGTTTTCCAATCAAAGTTTTTTTTTTTGCCTTTGATTGGCCAGCAAGCTGGTTTTCCAATCAAAATTTTTTTTTTTTTTTTTTTCCTTTGATTGGCAGCAAGTTGGTTTTCCAATTTTTTTATTTTTTTTTTTTTTTTTTTTTTTTGCCTTTGATTGGCCAACAAGTTGGTTTTCCAATCAAAGCTTTTTTTTTTTTTTTTTTTTTTTTTTGCTGAAATGATAGCATGAGAAGGATTAGAGAAAAATTTGATCCATCATCAGACTATATTCATCAAAGTACAACTTGTGTAAAATAGGAAGCAATGTCTGAGATCTCATAAAAACCTTTTTTTGCATACTTGGTAACTCCAAGAAGATTTCCAAAAATTGTGTAGACAATTTCTAGGTCTTCAAAGCCCATCTTGAATTGTGCATTATCGGAATCACCATAGTAATCTTCAAAGCCCAAACTAGTGATCTCAGGAGATGGATAGTTGTTAAAAGAGAGAGTGAAGGTATCCATGTGTCCCTCCAAAATCTGCATGCTCCTTGGTTGATATTGTTGGTGCTCCAAAATATGCATGTTAGTATCAAGAACAACTCTAGAAATTCCTATAGATCTAGTCCTCAGATGTTAGTAGTACAAAAAAATTTCTTTCCTTGATATTCACCATAATTGCTTCTTAATGTTATACAAGCATATACAAAAATGAAGAAATTGAAAGACATGAAAACAAATTTTTCTAATGGATATGGTTCAGGGATTGAATTTTATTATGGGATGAAAACTAATTTGGATGGGTGGATTTATTATGAGTGAGTTTTTATTTTGGCTCTAATGAAATCCCTGAATATGGATGGAGTTAACTAGAAATGCTACCACTTCATTATTACAAACTGGATAAGCCAGTTTTTTACTAAGGTTATGTGTAATAAGATCACTGAGTTGTTAGTTGATACAAGGGGAAATGGTGGTGGTTATCAAGAATGACATATGATATTTCATCAACTGGATCTACTTCTAGATTCAATATCATATTCTACCATTTCAGATCTGAATTCTTTGTTCATACCATTATACCTTCTTGATCAAACATCACAGTCATTTTCTTATACACAGAGTTAGTTTGTGGGGAGATAAATATTTACAATCTAATATTCCTAATTGTAGAAATGAAATTTTAATCTACTTGTAGGAAATAAAATTCTAAAGAAACTACTTACCAAAATACTTCTATCACAAAATTTGCTAAAAGGTATTCTACTATCACTAGAATATTCTTTTAGAGAACTCGAATCTCCTAATAACACCATGTCCCCGAAAATGATGCCAAAATGATGAGGGTCATCAATCCTCACCATTAATAATGTCAATCTGGGTTGGTGTTCAAAGGTTGTATGCATTAAGAGAAGAAGATCTTGGAAAACAACTCCTTTAAACACAAACCAAACTTGCATAAAATAAATCACACATGCAGAAATTTAAAGGCACACTTGCATAAATGTAAACACACTTGCATAAATGTAAACACACTTGCAGAATATAAAGACACACTTGCATAAAGGAAATCACACTTGAAGAAATAAAACACACTTGCATAAATTAAAATTTTGAATTGGAAATAACTGAAAGATAAAAAGACACCTGCAGGTTCACAAAAAAATTATACTGAAGAAGGATCACATAACATGAAATTAGAAGTTTACAACAAAAGGAAAACTACAGAAATAAAGAAACAAACATTAACACATTGATCCATCTTCCTTGGAATGAGTGGCCAACTCATTCCTTGGAAGAGGACTTAATTCATACTTTTAATTCAAAACTTGCAGAATAACTTTACTTCAAAAGATTGGAAAGAAAGAACAGATCTTTATTTCTTGGGAGAAAAGAATTACATATCTAAGTGTGGAAGGTTGCATTTATAATTTATGCATCCAACCAACTCCTTATTTTGGGAAATACAATCTGATCTTATCTTTATTCTAATCCTAACAACTAAGATCTCCATCTCCACAAAATATGGAGAGAGATATATTATTGGAGTCAAAGTCTTATCTCACTTATTTTAGGAAGATTTTCTCCCAAATCTTCTCCTTGCTTTTTGGTAACAAGAATCATAATGATTTTATTCTTCTACATTATTGGAAGGAGGATTTTTCTCAAAATATGATTTTGACCAAATACTTTTCAGATTTTCCATTTGACTTTGTTTTTTTGATTGTGGAACTTTTGACGCTTTGTCGATACGCTTTTTTTCCTGGACTAGTAGTTCACTAAAAGTTAGATTTATCTTCATTGGTAAAACCTGTTACAAATATGAATGAGGTTTTTGTTAAACACATTTCTATGAAAAAAAACCTCTCTCATATTTTCATTTGATTTTTTGTTTCTATTTATGGAACTTTTAGTGCTCATCTGATACACTTTTCCTTGGACTGCTAGCTCACTAAAAGTTAGATCTCTCTTCATTGGTAAAACTTGTAGCAAATATGAATGAGATTTTTTTTTTAAACACATTTCTATGAACAAAAACCTCTCTCATATTTTCCATTTGAATTTTTTGTTTTTTTTTATGGAACTTTTAGTGCTCATCTGATACACTTTTCCTCAGACTACAACTCACTAAAAGTTAGATCTCTCTTTATTGGTAATACCTGTAGAAAAATGAATGAGGTTTTTGTTAATCACATTTCTATGAACAAAAACCTCTCTCATATTTTCCATTGGATTCTCTGATCTTTCACAATTCCTCAAAAAATTCTATCAAAATGCTCTAAAGTTCTGAACTAAGCCTTCAAGTTCCGTGAAGAACTAACATGTTCCAAAGTTCAGAACTAACTCTTGAGAACTAACTTGAACAAGTTCTAGAACTAAAGCCTATGAGTTCTAGAACTAAAAACTGTGAAGTTCCAGAACTAAGCTCTGTGAGTTTCAGAGCTAACTTAAAACAACTATAACTTTTGCATACGATCTCGGATTGAGATGATTCTTTTTTTGAACTTGCATAATTTTTTGAGAGGAATCTGAATATGAAATCAGATTTGAGTTTAGATATACCATCCATGATCAATTCCACTTTTCTCAATACTAGCATTATCTTTCCTTTATGGCCTGCATACATAAGACTTTGCATCTTTTCCCAAATAATCAATAGGATTAGTCAACAAAATAGATAACAAAATATTTCTAAAGAATGAACAAGATATATATCCTATATTCTATCTTAAGAAAACTATAAGTTCCTAGATTACATTTAAATCCACTTTCAAAGGTAACTTGGAAGGACAAAATAATGGTAACTCTGGTTTAAATCTTTTGGAACATCATTTATTTTTCATCTCATCTTCTTACATATCTCATCCCCTACATGTTCCTCCCACGGTTTGGACTCCTCACTCAAATTTGAGCTTACTGCTCAAGAAAGAGCTTTCTATGAAGGTATCTCACCTACTATTTTATATTTTGTTAAGAACGTTTTTAAAATGTTCTTAAGGTTTAAAAACATTCATTCCACTCTTGAATTATAAACTTTCATGAGCACGTGGTTTCTCATAGGCTACTTATTTTCTCATTGTATTTTTCCAACCCTTCCTATCTTTGAGAACTTGAAGACACATGATGCTAGGAGCGAGGTCCCATGAGTTGAGGCAACTTTTTAGATCATGTAACTATGTAAATCCTTGACAATATTTTTCTGCATTATTTCTTTTCAAAATTTCAAGCAAATCCACTTTTCCGTCTAATTTCTTATGTCGACCTGTTTAGAACCATGTGCTTTCGTCTATTTAAAATGAAAATGTCCTCAAGTGGCTTTATTCCTTTGAAGTTTTCAGCAAGACGACATGGTTGATTTGCCACTGCTAACCTTGCTATACTTACCTTGAGGATTAAATGGTTGTAAATTCTTACCAAGATGTTGGGACCTTAAGATTTACCCAAGCTTGTCTGCAACAATTTCTTAAACCAATCTTGATGTCTTTCCTATAAGAAGTCGTGCCGAAGATTCATTTGGAAATTTTTAATGATAGAACTTAGGATTCTTAACATTACAAATACATTTCCTTTTTCTGCATCCGATCTGTGAACTTGGATATTAGGCACTAGTTCAAGGTCTGACCATAAATCGGGCCACGCCTATCAAGTTTCACCAATGACTATTGAAGCCCAACACTGGGTTTTCTACCACCCCTTAGACTTTTCGATGTTTTACAATTTGTGCCGATGAGAACGTGATACTTACAGCTCACTAGTTTATACTTTTCAAAATTGGGAACACCTTACACATATTTGACTTATGATAATGAGACCTAGACACAGGAAAGAGGTACTCATTTGATAATCTCATACAGACACATGGACATTTAAATTTCCACATGAGTTGACCACGTGGTTCTTTTGGTTATACTTACATTTATTTAAAGCACCAAATCAATTTATAACATTTTCAACTAAGCTCCTACCACGTGGAGGGCTATGCAATCATTTGGGGTCTAATTTCAACTTAGAGATCTTTCGCCCTTGGAATTACCATGTTCTGGATGACATCACCAATGTGGAGGTTTCAACGTCTGATCTTTATACGAGCCGATTAATACTTTGTCTTTTCAAACTCTTACCATAATGATTTTGATTGTGCTACATTTTGGATCTTGTGCTTTTGTCACCATACCTGAAAAGTGTACAAAAAGACATGATGGCATTTTTCATGTCCCTTCTATATTTTCATGTGTAGGCCTTTAAAACTTTCCTTTCTCCATATGGATCCCTTGAGCTTAGTTCGATCACTTAGCAAATTGATTGGCCTCACCAACCTTTCTCCTTCAATTGGCCACCCACATTTGATCATGAGCATACTCATTGTATGCAAATGCACCTGTAGATTTTCTTCAGATTAGCCAGGGTCGAAAATTTGGAGTTTGATCAATTTTCTACTCCTGGGGGATCACAATTTTCCATAGAGAAGGTCTCACCACATAGTTTTTCTTAGAACAATGGTCCTATCTAGCCTCAAGTTATATGAAAATTGTATTTATTAAAGACTTTTCTAGGTGATTACAATAAGAATACATTTGATTAAATTGTTTCATAAGATGTTAAAATTTTTACTCAGTGACTGTGGTGCCACTATATTTACATGGAGGTTCAAAGCATTAGGATTAGTAACTTACTGATCCTATAGTCATTTTCACAATAAACCTATGATTACCATACTTTTGAGTTTATGTATGAACCTGAAAAAATAACTATATTTCCAAAGTGATCACTTTGATCATCTATTGTTGTCATAAAAACATACCCTTAAAATCTAAATGAAATTAACATTTTCAAAGAGTAAACGCTTACATTCATTTTATCCATTTCAGAATCATTGTCGATTATATTAAGACTTAATTTCCTAGCTAAATTTATTGGTCCTATATTAAATTGAATGCTTGGTACTATCTAGTCCCAGTTTCAAATGTTAAATTTTAAACAAAGTAGATTCTAAACATACATAGTTTTCTACTGGGTATAATTTTGAAACATAAGAATCCAAGATGAACAATGGATTACACATAATTATTTTAATAATGTAATTCTCTTTAATTCACTTATTTTTCTAACATTTTCTAATATATATAAATGTACAACATATGCTTTCATCTCACTGATTTCAACATATCACACTCTTAATCCTTCTTGTTCGGATGCACTTACCAAATTTGCATCGAGTCTTAGAAATGGTATGGAAATCCCTTACACTCAAGCACAAAATAAAACATTCATCATTTCAAGTAATTCAAAACCATAGAAAGAGATAGATATAGGGAGAGAGGGAGAGAGGTCATTTCGTCACACATTCACACTTTCACATTTCTTTGTACCTTTTTCTTTTCGATTCTAGAGAGAGTAAGGAAGAGAGAGAAAGTCTAGAATTCATTTTATTTTCTATTCACCATATCATAACCACATACATAACTTATCCATTTTCATTTCATTTCAAATCCATATAAATTTTCAACCCATTTACATTTTAAAACCAATCAAAATTTCATAATTATTTCCAAAGAGAGAGAAGGGAAGAGAGAGAAAACATTATAATTTTCAAAAACCATTCATACAATAAATTGAACAATTCATACTCTATAAAGTATGAGATGATATTTTAAAAAAGTTCCACAAGTAATTAGAATCCAAACGGGCCCTCGAAGGTTTTCTAGCTCAAATTCTGCATTTTTTGAAATGAGACCACGAACGGTTAAAGTGACTTATAAATTGGGCCCCATGAACAATGCCATTTTAACTTCAAACATAAAATTTAATGATTCATACTTACTCACCATATAAAGTTAAATTCATCAGCATCTCGGATGGAATTCATTTATGATGAAGAATGCTCAAGATACCAAGTAAATAAGTGCTAGGTTTGTTTATCGTAATTAGTGCTCGAAAAATTATTGTCGCAGCATAGTCTAAAGGGCCTTTGAAAACCCACTAGCAAAACTAGAATCATGAAAATTTTTTTGTTAAAATGAGAGTTAGTTATAATTTAACATAATAGATTTATCTTAGAGGTAGGTAGGGGTAGTTTTAAGTTTCTCCAAATTGACATGGCAATTGTAAGCCAAAACTGATCACATTTACTTAAAAACTAAAGTATTACCCTAGTGATGTAAAATACAAAATGGAACTGAAAATAATCTCCAAGAGTGTAAATTTTAATTTATAAGTTGTATTTATGGCCCTCACAGGTCTCTTGAATAATAGGAATCATTTGAGTTACGAGTTTGGAGAAAACAGATTTTCAAGAGGTGCTCCATACATGCGATGTATAAAGGTCTATTTTTTTAATTTATATTTTTGTTTCCATGCAGAGTAAAGAGTTTTATTGTTCATTCAAGTTATATTCTCTATTATTCTATCCACATTTAACACCTAAAACAAGAGGATAAAATGTGAAGTTTCGATGCAAGAGGTAGGAAATCCATACCTTATCTGATGCTTTTATGAGACATTTGCAAGGTGGGCCTATTTTCTCCATGAGACCATCTTGATTCCTGAGAAAATAATTTGCAAGAATGTTTTCTTATGCCTTCTCTATGAATCCATTTTATCACATATCCAACAATCATGTCATTCCATGAAAATTTTTAAAGTTCCTTCAAGAATTTATCAAATAATTCACATGCTTTGATCTTGGTTCTTCTCTTTCAATTTGCGATTCTAATGCATACAATGCCAATGTCATCAATACCTATCACCATTTCACAGCATTATGGTAAATGGGTCCAAAGTAGGAGGTACTTATAACTTATACATGCCATTACATGAAAACACCTACGCCATCATATATTTATAATGACCCAAATATAGTTCCAATATCATGCTTTTCACATGGAGGTAGGAAAACGATGAAAAAATAAGTTATTGGATTTTTCTCCTAACACCTTCCCCACTCACATTTTCTTCCAAAATATTCTAAAGATCCTTTTTCTACAATGTATTCAAAGATTGTATTTCCCACAAGAAACCAATCCATGGATGTGTCATGGAGGAAAGACCTATCCTAAGTGAACAATTCCAATACTTAGGAAAATACAACCCCCAATAAAATTTCAATCATTACATTACAATGGAATCGTATTTATTTAAGGATTTTATCAAACAATTTGGCTGTCTTGTGTTTTCTTCCACTTTGCATACATCTCTACCAACACACTATAAATACAATATTTGACAGAAGTCACTCACAAATTATTTGCAATATTGTAAAATGTAGACAAATCCCCATAACTGGTTGGATTTTCAGAAAAACTTAAACCTCTAAGAATGTGTTTTACCAAATCTAAACTCAATCTTGCAGCATAGCCTTAAACCATGACCCTCCATGTAGCCGTTTCAATAACTTGCGTAATTACTATGGATAAATTGCCCACATGACAAATGATCTAAGACCATCAAAAAAGATCATTTTTTTGGGTATATTTAGCAAATGCTCTTTTTCTCCAATCCTTTAGTAAGCACATTCAACAATTTTATTATTCATCGAAGCCACATGCATCTTGGAACATTTACTTCAATCCACTTTGTCAAAAGTTAAGTTCCGAGATTGGTTTGGCTCCCTTATTTACATACAGGTCTATTAGAGAATTAACAGAACATAATGTAAAATTTTGTTATCTTATGCATTGATGGCTACACATATCTAGATCTAATGGATCTAGAATTTTTAACATAGAAATACTATAATGCCTAAAGCATGAAAAACATCGTGAAGGGGGACTAATCGGGTTGAAGACTTGTTGGTTTCTTTAGCATGAAATTTTCTAAGGTATTTCATCAAATCCATTGTGTATTATATATATGACCACTCTAAATCGCCTATGATAGGGTTACCAAGACACGTGTAATTACAAAATATGAAAAATGCTGTGAGGATGTGTATCAAGGGAAAAGAACTGTTACACCATGTTGTGTGCATTTCAGCAAAGCATCGGATAAAAATATCTCTCGCATTTCCTTTGCGTTAAGGTTTTAAAAAAATACTAACAAATGACATGTCCCTTTCTATGTTTTGATGGATGACCATACATTTTAAAACTATTATTTGGCATGGCTTGAGGAAAGGGACACTAACATAGTTAGTGGAGTCAGGGAACTTTACACCTGTCAATTGTATTGAGAGAAAATTGAAAAAGGGCACTACATCTCCTTCCCCTTATAAGAGCATATTACTCGATGTGACAAAAAAAATCTAAAAGGAAGGATAAAATGGAGGATAGAAAGGTTCAAAAATGTTTAACTTTACTTAGTAAAAGAGGTATTTTCACAACATGCGACCATAAGGGAACATAAAAATCTATAATTTCCTCAAATGGTTAATTTTATGTGAAGAATGGTTTTTCTCTCTACTGTAGTGAATCTAAAAAAAATTACATAGTCATATTCAAACCTATTTAATAGTTTTCCCATAAGCGTAAGCATGATTAAAATTTTTGCACAAATAGGTTGTCCATGTTCCATGATCGTTTCATCCTTTACTATTTTTATCTCATTACTTATATTGTTTTACAAGTAAATTTCACAATTTTTACAAGGTTTTCAACAATACAATACAACACAAGGTCATCCAAGACCTAAAACCATAACATATACCACTTCAAATTTTCACGACTGTAACTCAAACAAGACCTTTATCCCAAGTAAAGAATGAATCCACAACAAGGAAGTGTATACACATAAAATTCACCACATCAATGTGGAAGAGAAAATTATCTAGACACAAGTCTATGATGATACAAGAATATTACCATAAGAATACCACCCTTCCTCACCAAGAGGAAACCAAATACCTATGATAGAAATGTAGCATAACACCCCAAACACATTTCCCCCACAACATATAATCCATACCAACAGAGGTATTAACAAGGTTTGTATAAGACATAAGAAAAAAAGAGTATGATGAAACACACCTATTGTTGGGTCACCAAGACCAAAAAAGTAACATTATCACTATGTACTGAGGCACGAGTGAATCCAATTACAATAATATCTTCGATGAAATATGTAGTCAGTCATCTCAAACCTTCCTCAAAGAATCTAAAAGAACTCAAAAAAAGTATCAATTTTCCCATCGCATGTTTTTCAGTGAGTCCCACATTCCAAAATTACAATATTCTCAAGTAATCCAAAAATATAAAAAGTGAATAATCTCAAGCTTCGACCACTAAAGTTTGAAATGAATAACTTATATTTTACAACAATGAAAACATCATCTTAGGAAGTAAGGAGAAACAAAAATCACTTGTCAAATCCACCAGCTATAATGCATGTCATAGAGGCAACTCAAGATGAATTTGAGTACCATAAAATTCTCTCAACCATAGAGGAATAAGTATCATATGTATCTCCACCATAGGAGGAATAAATATCATAAGTGTCTCTCCACTATAGGAGGACTGAGTACCATAAAAGTATCTCAACCATAGAGGACTAAGTATCATATGTCTCTCCACCATAGGAAGAATAAATATCATAAGAGTCTCTCCACCATAGGAGGATTGAGAGACATAAAATGTATCTCAACCATAGAGTGGAGGTATCATATGTCTTTGGACATTTTAAAAGTTTAGTTTCAGGGGCTTATGTGATTGAAATTCATGATTTGAGAGAAAGCGATGGATAAGATAAAAACCTAACTCTTGTGATGGGAAGGAAAATGAAATAGGTTGAGTTACAACTAAATCAAGGTGTATAGTAATTAAAAAAGGGTGATAGAGGCAGGGATATGGAGATATCGACTACTGTGAATGAGAACTCAAGTCTCAACTATAGCAGAAAGAACAAACTACCAACTTTGTCGCTAAGTGAGAGGATCAAGAATTACCTAGCACACATGACCTAAATGAAAAGAAGAAGGCAAAAACCTCCCCCTTATTGGTATCCCATTAGTCGTATATAATAGAGATCCTCTCCTAGATTTGAAAGAAGAAGTAGGCATGCGAAGGCAGAGGGTAGGCCTTGCTCCTGTGGATTTTCTAGAAGTGGTTCTAGCACAAAGGAAATTCTCCATTAAATAAAAACCCTCCCTCTTAAAGAGCCTAGCCGCGATTATATTGTGGATTTAATAAAAGATATTGTTCCTCTTTTGAATCTAGAAGAGAAATCAAGAGGTGCTTAGCCTATCTCGATTGTTAAAACTAAATCAGAGATTTAATGGCTTATGGCCATCCTCTAGATCTATCAATCCGGTTATGAGGAAATTGTAGTCCATGATCCAAGGGTTTATTTTGGTTCAATTTAAAGAGGATATGAAGTCTATGAAATGTGTCTATCAGAAGGACCTTGGTTCTAGGGTAGTGGAGGGTTATTTCTCACGTCTAGTTTCCCGAGTTCGAGCTTAAATACCCATTCCATCTTGCCTATGTGAGTTCACCTCTGAATATCCCTACAATGCTCTTGAGGATATCAATAATGTTCTAGGAAAAATATTAAAAGGAGGATGTCTGATAAGAGGAGAGGTATGGGGCTTTGAACATATTCAAAATTCTCGCGTGGAGATAGTTTAAGAAAGAGGTTTTATTGAATGAGTCATGCTCGACTCTCCTACAAAAATGTAAACTACAACATTCGGGTGCTGAATTTTACCACAACCGAGGTCATCTGCGAAGCTAATTTCCCATGGAGGTAATAGGAACATGAAAAATCCCTCCCACGAAAAAAAGGAGGGATGAAATAACTCCCCATTGTACTTGGTAGAAAGAATTCATAAGGAGGCATGCTCGGATTTCACAGAAGAGTTTAGATAGTTACCCTATCGAGAATAAAAGATAAATGATTTCATGACAGTAGTTGGTGGTGCAGGTGGCACAATAGAGTAAATCGACAAATCAGATTTTGATCGGAAATAATCGATATTTCCGTATCACCTCATGCTGGTGGTGGCCCCTTTTGATCAAAATAAATGGCATGAGGTTAGAAAAAAGGAAAAAATGGGTACTATGTGAACACTCCTTACTCTTCCATGAAAGTGGTATTGGAACCTTTCTTCTCCCCATAGTCCATTTTTGGTTTTCATGTGTTGGGTTTAGTTTTTATTCTTTCTTATGTTGTTTGTATCCCAGTTCATAGCTCGGTCAAAAGCATTCACCTTATCAAAAAATGTTAGAGAGATTAGTATTTATGCATAGTAAATATTTATATGGTTAGTTTTATATATATTGTTATAACAAATGTATAACAATATATTAGAAGCGAGAAGGTTATTGTTTTGTATACTTCCTATTTTATAGGAAGTTGTTCAACAAATTCCTTTGGTATATAATAGCCATTGTATTAGCATGATTAATATCAAGAAGAAATCTATTGTTTTACTATGTAAATTTGCTGCTATGCGATTATTTGGTAGTTATGGAGAACACTATGGAGTGAAAGTGCCAAAGGGCGAGATCCATTTGCTAATTTTTGCCCTTTGCACATGAAAGTTTCAAGTTTTATGATTTATACGCATCGTTGGCCATCCATGGCATCCAAGGTTGTAATGCTTGATCTAGTCGGATCATGGAGGCATTTAGTTTTTCTTTTGGAGTGCTTTAGGCACCCACACATGCCAGAGGATCTTATACTTTCATGAGTAGTTTAAAATCACTATTTTCGAAAACTACATTTGGAATTCATTGCATTTGAAGATGACATAGGATTATTGTTCCACTTTGGAAGGAGCTTCATCAGGTATTTCACAACTCCCAGATCTATACTCCCCGCTACCATTGTTATTTGAGATTTCATTTATTTACGAAACCCCTAACTTTTGTCTCCTCTACAATTTATATCAATCCGAATTTTGATTATGTGGAAAGTGTGTATTGATAAGATCTGTGCAATCTATCAAATATCGACACTGTGATTCATGAAGATCATTCCCGAATGAAGATTTTTCGCATTTGTCATTCGCAGTCGGAAAGTAAGAGCTCATTTGTTGTCCTGGCTGATTTTGCATTATTTCCAAATTTTCAAGGGGTAGGTGGTTGAAGATTTACCCAATGCCATTGAAATGCGGTGATTCACACATAGGCATTACGATGTGCGATGATTATAAGCACGAGAAAAAGTTATCTTATGAATCTGTAGTAGGTTTGAAGTTGTCTCATTCTCGCATGGCCATTAGGATGATTCTCTATATGATGCCCAAACTCTTCATTGAATCGGTCTTGGGTTAGTGTCTACATAGTCGAGTTATTTTTAAACGTGTCAAGATTTAGTGTCAATTTAATATCCTATGTCTGTATTCAGAGAGGGTCATTCTATGTTAAGCTTAAGAAGTCAAAATAATTCCATATAGGTGATTTTAGGATTTTTAATGCTCATTTTCTACATTTAAAAAGTAATCTCATGACTTTTTAATTAATCAGAGTCTTTTGTCCGATTCAAAATAGTCATTTTCCAAAGTGAGTGATTTTTGTTGAAGTCGTCAAAAGTTCATTGTGGGTCCTTATTGTAAAAAGTGTCATCTTCGAAGTTTGAAAAATAAATTTTTTCCCACATTTCAATTTTGGATGCATTTCTTGTATGCGGAGTCCAAATTTGAAGGTATGAGCTTCATGATCACATCCTGAACTAGTAGCATGAAAAAATGGAGGGATGGAGGCATGTCGAGAAGGTGGAGAATCGAGACGATGACCTCTCGGATCACCTGCGGCTGGGGCCACCACGAGATTGTGGTGGCATATTGCAGTGTGAGTATATGATTACTCGAGTGTGGTTTCCATTTTCTCTCAGTGTGCTTCCATCTAGAAAAATAATTGTATAAAGAAGCATAAAACTTCACGAGGTTCTTGACAGATCCTCAGCTTGACTTGTTGGAAGATGATTCAGGTCAATGAATCACGTTCATTGGAAATGGTGATCATGTAGCAAGGTCGAAGACATCAAGATCGATTTATGATACAACACTAATACATTTTTCCCCATTCTGAGTTTCTTATTTGGGAATTTATGTGGGGGAATACATACCAATGTTCCATTCCCATTCTCACTTGTCAAAGCTTCGATTAGCGCGGTGGTAGTTTTCTATCTTGAGTGAAGAATCACGTTGCTGGTTTTGAAAATTGATTGAAACATGACTATTCTCATAGGAAGCCTACAAATGGACGATTCTTAATCGATATAATGCGGTTTTGTGATATATCAAGGTTGCTGTTTCCTACATAACTTTCCACGATGTATAAGCATAGTGATGAGCAGTTGCAGTAGGTAAGTCGAGTTCATTCTTGAAAGGGTTTGTGGGAGAATCTAGAAAACCACCTGAGGGTGGGCCGATTGATGAGGTTCTGTCACGTCGAGGTTTTGTGGTAAGCTTGTTTAAAACCATTGAGCCTTTCTTTTGGATCAAGGTCATGAGTCCTCGAGATTTGGACATGCCACGGGGAGTGAGCATCACTGCCAAATTGAGTGTTTGGATTTTTTCTACCATGTAAACACTATGTTAGGAATTAGTATTTACATCATGGTAAATATTTATATGGTTATATATATTTTTATAAAAATGTATAACAATATATTAGTCTGAGAAGGTTATTGTTTTGTATACTTCCTATTTTTAGGAAGTTGTTCAACCTTATTCTGCTATATAATAGCCATTTTATTAGCATGATTAATATCAGAAGAAATATTGTTTTTCTTTTGTGTAAATCTCCACTACAGAGAAAAAATATCATAAGCATATCTTTACTATAAGAGGGGTTGAGTGTCATACAAATTCTCTCAACCATAGAGGACTAAGTATCATATGTATCTCCACCATAGGAGGAATAAATATCATAAGTGTCACTCCACCATAGGAGGAATGAGTACCATAAAAGTCTCTCAACCATAGAGGACTAAGTATCATATGTCTCTCCACCATAGGAGGAATACAATATCATAAGTGTCTCTCCACCATAATAGGGTGAGAGTACCATAAAATTCCCTCAACCATGGAGGAATAGTATCATACCTAGGGCATGTTACAGCACATTATCATGCATGTAGTCATGAAACCTTAGCAGGATTACCCTATATGACATGAAAACCATAAGCAACAAGATATAACCAACCCATAATGAAATAAGAAAATCCATATTACACTCTTGACAACATTTATCCAAGTGGCTTAAAACCATAAAGATTTGAGTTCTAGATATAAGATGAAACAAAGAAATCTCAGCAACCAAAGAAAATGGCCAAGTAGCCATGTTCAAACATATAAAAAATCAGCCATGAAAGAAAAATTAACAATAGTCTATGAAGATTATAAAAATGAATTAAATAAAATGTTGGTTCTATGGAAATTCCAAATTATAAGCTTCGAAAATACATAGAAATATTCACATCACATTCACTATGCATCCTTTAATGTCGCCATCAATATAATACCAAAAACATCGAGTGAACATCATAACATATAATCATGATACTAAAAAGATAATGTAACTACCATAATTTATTTTTGAGTCAAATATCCCACAAGATACATGTATGTATTGCAATAAATACATTTATTATCTATAATTAAAAATATACCCAAATAATCTCATTGTGACCACGTGGAACAAATTTTCTCTCCAAAAAGAATGATTATCACTTATAAATTCATGTGATTAATAATGTCAAATAGTTCAATGGTGTTTTTTTAATGTGTGCATAGGGTTAGAGTTTAGAAGGTATGAGAGGTAAATAGAATGTATTCATTGTATCGATGCCATATTCAAGAGAATGAAATTTAGGGAGTATATTTACAAGTATGTGAAGTCATATCATTATCATTGGGATTTCACAAAGATGAGTCAACATCATTGTCTATAATGTAGTATGCATAGAAATGGAAAGGGTCAAAATCCGGAGTAATTTATTTCCGAGGAGAAACCAAATCTCTCAAGTGGTATGGTTACTACCATGAATAGATATTAACTACAAATATAAGTGATCTCGACGACCATCAAAATAATCCTTTAAATGATATAAATATTGTGAATGAAATAACTAAATTACGCTAGTTCAAATATTGCCACATATTAGATATTAAAAGCGTAAAATATTATCAAATATTTACTCATATCAAGTGTCGAGAGATAAACCAAATACTACCATATATCAAGTGTTAAATACTATAATCTATTTTATCAAATTTAGTAAAAAGAGAAACCAAATATCAAGTATCAAAGTAATTCTGCATGTATAAGATATAACTATGAGGAATGTCAGATGAGATCCTACCACACAACTAAAAGAGAACTCCCCCAAAATAAATGACTAATTTGTAAGATATAACATAATGAGTCTCCCAAGTTCCTCATCCATAGTGAAAATTCAATAAATAAATGTACTAAGCAATCAATATACCATAATTTGAAGATATTTGTGGTTTTTATCATAATAAAAGTTGGCATAAAGTAAATGAAGTTAATTTGATATCTAAATTTAAAGATGAAAATATATATGGAATGGTTTTATAATTGTGTGTACATTTCCTAAAAGCGGATCATTACCCTTTTAGTTTCTTCACTTAACATCTTCGGTGATTCTTTGGAACCCCAAGTTCAATATGGTATACTAAATGAACTTAGAAGTGTCTGGAAATCTCATGAGAATGTACATTAGCGTTAGTAGACCAATGGCCAAGGCTAATTCCAAATATTCAAATATGCATAGGAGGCTTAATCTTAAATGTAAATTAAAAACTATTAATAACCTTATTCCAAAGATAAACATTAAGCCTAACTATATCCACATTAAAACAAACATATTTATGTTTTATACAATGTACCGCTAGGAATTATTTGATGATCAAGTTGGATTCCATGAAATCATTAAACATTTTTCCACATATTCATTAATTTAATTCCCGATTAGATATATCATGGACTCTAGATTAAGAATTAAAATATTCCAATATTGCACTTAAAAGAAAACAATATTTTGAAATTGTCTAAGATTCCAATATATGTGAGTTTTGTAGATTCATTAAATAAATTCTAATATAGGTGAGTTAAGTTGGATTCAAGTATAGGTGATTTTGGATTATAATATATGGTGAAGTGGATTCCAATATATGTGATATTGGAATCTAAAGTATGTGATTTTGGAGTGCTTGAGATAATTCCAATATTTAACATTTTGGAATCAAAAATAGTAACATTGAATTCTAATATTGGATATTATTTCTTTAGCCACATGGAATGGAGAATAAGTTCCAGGATTTATTGCAAATAAATGTATTATTCCTTCAAATATTCCATTTTTACATCTCAAGGATTTGAGACTTCAAATTTCTAGGATAAATATGGTCAAGATTTAACAAAAATATTGACATTTTTAAAACCCTGAGAACTATTTCATAGTCGCAATGCAAGTCAGATAAAATTGAAACCACACATGAAAAGACACAAGTAATAAGCAAGGTGAATTTGAAAATTTGCAGAGAGAGAGAGAGAGAAAGAGTTAGAAGGTGTAGTGCCCACTTCCCTTCAAAATTTGATATTGATCATGATAACGCTGACTATATTATGGACATTATTATTAGTTTTGATTTAGTATGGTGTTAGGATGGAAGATTATAGATTATTATTGACTTGATTCATATATGATGCATGATGATTACTAGAGACATTTTATATATAGATGTTGACATGATGTTGGACATGGTTATATATATATATATTTATGGATGTTTTTAGAACATGGTGATATTTGATATATTGAGTACACCAAGAAAATGGAATTTAAAATTGATGATTATATAGTCATGGATGAAAATTTGAAGTGATATTATTTGGTTATCTAGGATGTTGTTGTGATTCATATATATAGATATTTTGGATTTTAAATTTATATGTATATTCTATTTAGATGTTACTTGATATGGCCACTGAGGATGAAGGAGTTATCAGATTATGAGGTTAAAATATCACGAAGAAACAAACATTGGGGATTGAGACCAACCACATCGAATTCTAGATGAATTCAACAAGGTCACCATGATAACTTGTATTATTTCATGTGTGTGTGTTTGATTGATTGTTAGGGATTCAAATGGGGATCACCTTTAGATGTGACTAAGGGTTATGTGTATTTATTTATTTGGTTCCCTCATTCGATGTTGTATGTGTTTTTCATAAGTGATGTTTACCACTTTCATTAATATATAAAAATTGTGGTGTAAATATTATGACTAATCAAATTGTTAAAATAAATAAATCAAATATGGGTCATAAGAAGGTATTTAATGAGAGTTACTTCATGACTCTTTTGTATTAAAGTGTTATAAGTAATGTGTAATGTAATGTTGTAAGATGATGTGTAGTCAAGTTGATTTGTAAGTTAACTCTTTGAGTGTAGGAAACACTCCACCTTCTTTGAAATTCGAAATTTGTCCTTGAAGGCTGATTTTGGGAGGCTTGTGGGACAAGTTAAACTTGTCACATACAATTTTAAATTTGCATTTACCAACCATACCTATGGTTGAAGCAGAGTTAAATTAGCTCCTTCTTATATTCATTTTTTTGTAAGTCAAGTTAAAGTGTTTTTATCAGCTTTCTTACATGCTTTCAATTTCAGTCTTGTGGGTGTGGGATTGATTTGAGTGTGTAAGTAAACTATGTCATTTATTCACCTACTTATATATTGTGCATTAGAGAATCAAGTTTATTTCCTAAGTGTTGGAGTTGAGGATGTAGCATGTAACATCCTCACGTGGATCCGCCTCATCCTCTTCTCTTCCCTCTCTGTATATTTGAACTCCTTAAGCTTGTTTTGGGGTTACTTAGACTCGGTATCGGCTTCCATTTTGGGTCACTTTTGGTGTTAAGAGTTCTCGCTGAGAGGAGATGGGAGATGGTCAGACATAATTGCATCTTTATCGTTGATCTCTTGGATCTGCTTTTGCATCGGGAGAGCTTGTTGTTTTGAACTTCTGTGAAGAAACTCCATCATGGAGAGGTAAGATCTTAGGGCTTTTGAAATGCTCTCCTTTCTATTTTTATGCATATGTGAAAGGGTGAATGCTTGAATGTGTTATTTTATTCGGCATGGTTAGTTCGATAGATGGCCTAGTGAAATGGTGCAGAGAAGGCTATAGGGTATTTTTGTGGGAGGCATAAGTGTTTTAGGGAGGTATAAGTGCGGAGGGAGTCGGGATTTGGGTTTCAACTGCTACAAAATAAATAACTTGCATTTCTTTACTCGGGTTATGGAAGGTGCCATACAAGAGGTCAGTGAGGCATAAGGAAATGTGAGGAATAAGGGGTACTTGGGGGAGTGCATAAGGGCATGTGAGGGTTTTGAAATAATATATTTGGGTATATTTGTTCTCAGTGGTGATACCCATTTCCCCTTAGGGAGGCATAAGCAACATCCCCCATAGTTTCTTGCTCCTTTGGCTCTCTACATGTGATGAAGCTTGAGTCTTGTTTCGATGTTTTATTTCTATGGCTTGCAAACTACACTTTGTCAGACTCAGATGTGTGTTTAATGAGAAATTATCATTTTTTTTGTGGCTTTGTATGTATTGCCGTAGGTTGAAACACATTTCTATTGCATTATGGTTGGGGCTCTGGGAAAACGGTCAAAGAGATGGCTTCTCCCCTTCATTGGATTTCTTGGCTGGGTGGAGAGAATTGTCTTTCCCCCTATTCCGATTTTGATTCAAATTGCAAATAAAATAAAATGGAGGATATTCATGTGTTGTTCGAGTAGAGAAAAAGATAAAGTTTGATAAATTATTGTTGAAGATTATCTCTTATCAGAACCTTTTCCAATTTTGAAGTGGATGACCTCATGTACATTATTTTCGATGGGAAAGATGTTTAATAGATTGGCCATGAAAGTCAGAATTTGAAATGTGAAAGAGATATACTTTGTTTTCTATTTTTGAATAAATGTGGAAGAAATCAGTATTCAGTATATCAGTAATTGAGGAAGAAGATGAGTTCGGCAGTCCCTCAGAAACTTCTTTTTAACCTTTTTCCCACCTCAAGTGGATGAGTCTAAGATATTATTCATGGGTCAAATAATAATCTCATTTTAGCTATGAAAGTTAGAATTTCATTATGGAATAATATATCTTTATTCAGCCCCTCAGAATGTTGAAAGAAACATATGCATTCTAGATGTTTTATTATGAAAATAAATAGGAAATAATTTGTAAGAGATTCCTTTGAATTAATATAAGTGTTTTTGTCCTCGTTTCATATGATATTATTTCCATCGGAAATCATTTGCTTGATATACATTAGAAATCTTTGTTTTGTAAAAGTGAAAAGGAAGCACGTATGAATAAATATCAGACTTGCTGCTTTGTGATTTCAAATGTTTAATTTTGAAAAACAGAAGTTGCATTCTTGTATCTATCATTTTTATTGAAGGAAAGAAAACTATTTAAAACTAGAATGGAATAAATTCAATCTTTATATCAAGATGGCAAAAGATAGAGTGGACATCTACATTTCTTGGAAATGTACTGAAACTTCATTTCTACTTTATCATGTACACTTTAGCAAATTCCTTCTTATCAAATGTCCAGAAACAACCCCACAAAGTATATAAGAGACAAATAAAATATTAAATTGAACTTATGGGATCAAAATTATCCCAAAACTAAGACTAAAACACTCGAGAAATTTTTAAAAAGAACCCTTGATCAAATCGTATCAAGGCGAAATTGTAGGTGTATTCTTGTTGTGTAAACATTCGCAATTTTGAAAATGCAAATCAATCAGAACAAGATTTAGCCTTTTGTTTCTACCCCACGTTCTTACAAATGCATATCTGGAGGTGGAGGTTTCTAGGGAGGGAGTGTATGGCCCCCATGTTCAAGGATAAAGAAATTAAAAACTTAGAACAAAATTCATAAGTTCAAATGACCAGCTCACTTTCAAGTAGTATGAAAGACATTTTCTCAAAATTTAACCTTCAAGATTTATCAAATTCAAAATATTAAGGCTTTTGTACAAAGAGAACTTCAAGATCTTTCAAAAAGTTCTGTTTTCCAAAACAAGAGTTACTAATCAAAATTTATGGTCAGCAATACGTA